>JAZHGK010006886.1:0-10619 GCA_037855215.1 Waitea zeae | reverse complement strand
TGTAATCGCGTCGACCCCACAGCACTCGAGGATGTGGTTCGATGGCATCGGTCCAGTCAGACAAGCCAAAATCTGCCAGTTGAACGTGACCATCATCGCTGATGAGAACATTGCTCTTATGTATGAAATTAGTGAAAGAAGTGAGCAGGCCAGTGGATGAGAGTTACTTACGAAATGTAGGTCGTTGTGTACGATGCCAAGAGAATGGAGATGACAAATGACGTGGGCTAGTTCAGTTAGCTAGTAAAACGTTCGAGTCAGTGACTGCACGGATTCTATGGAACAAATCACGTACTATGCGTGGTAACTCTTGTGGACGATCCCTAAGATATTTCTTCATATGGCCGTTGCGACACCACCTTGAAACCAATACGAGATGTTTGGCGTCCGCACCAAGAAAAACCCCCATGATAGGTAAAACGAGGGGGTGTGAGGCTGCCACGAACATACTTGCTTCGTGGCATGGGAGTAACACGCCTTCGCGCTGTAACAGCAATCAGAAACAGCATCCGCGCCACGGTTGAAATGTCAACGGATTCGCCATCCACGTACCGTGTCGACGGGTTCAGTCTTTAATTGCCGTATTACTTTGACGGCAGCATCGACGCCGCGAAATTTGGAATGGAATACGTCGCTTCCGCCACCACCATCACAAGGGACGGGTGGAAAATCCAGCGGGTCGATGAGCAGGCGAGCAAGCACTACGCCATACTTACGCGCAATAAATGTATAATAAGGGGTTTTCAGGGCTTGGTGTTGGTAAAGGCCACTTTGGAGGTCGTAGACGTCGCCGAGTACATCAGGTGGGACTGCCTAGGAAGTACCTAGCGTTTATTTCCTTGTGCGTTGAAATGGGAGGGGTCACTTACCCGCTCCCCCAAAAAGATTGCGCAGCTGTCGTGCGATCCTACGACACCCCTTCTCGTAGACCAGGTCGACCAAAGCGAACTTCCGCAAGAGCGTAAACCTAGCATTAATGAGCGGCCAGTCTACGAGACGCGCCAAAATGATTTCTGCGCTCTTACAGTTAAAACCTCCCACGCTCGATTCGAGAAGCGCATAGAAACAGGGAGTCATCATGACGCTGGCTGCCACGGTCGCCTGCGTTACTTTGAAGATTAAATTTCGACACCATCTTCGTAGCATGTTGACAGCTGGCAGGCTCAAGCGACGGGAGGGAGAGAGAGAGAGAGAGAGAGAGAGAGAGAGAGAGAGAGAGAGAGAAGTGGAGGCGGAAATGGATGCGGCAGACTACAGCTTTTCTATCGGAAGGGTCTGGAAGGGCGTTGTGTTACAGCCGTGCTGGGCGCGTCAATGGTAAATGGGTAGGACGACGTAGGTGACTGCCGGATGGCAAGGGCGAGTGCCTAGAAGAATGGTCGTGGTGGGGTATAGCCTGGGTGGTCACGCAAGGTATGTGTGTCATTCCCTGCTGGGTGCGTGTGGCTCGATTCCTTTTGTCTGGGGCACAGGGTTGGCTCCTCACTGCCTTCTCTCGCGAGCAAAAGCTATGCGGCTATGTCCCACGGCTAAAGTTGCACTATTTAGCGGTCAGTTTAAGTGTGTAACATGATGGAAATTGCGAGAAGATGCGAGAGTTAGTCGACGTAGAGAATGTATTCGCGCACAACAGACCAGAACAGGGCCTGTGGTGCAAGGGTACTGATGGTAGAACTGGTTTGGGACGGAGTTGCATGATGCTGATCTCACCAAAAGCTTAATAGTGCTTAGGCGAGGGTTGCATGAGTGGAGCTCACGCGACTTCGTCCAGACAATGTGATGTAGGCTTTGCCTTCAATTCGCAGTCAAGCAGTCACATCCTCGCCATCGTTCTTATCACGTAGGCGAACATTCATCCCGGGGCATGGACAAGACACGACGGGTGCTTCCGCGGAAAGTGCGAGCAGTTTTCTAGGGTGGGGGCGTCAACGGGAGGGAAGGGTTCGATAGGGCACTTTCCATGCCGTCTTACTTATTGGTGGAATGTTTTCGTTAGATTCCTTCAGCCTACCATAAGCGTGAGTTTTGTTTCACAGACTGACACAGACGCATGGCAGATGGTGGCATTCGTGTCTGTCCGCTGGCGAGAGGATTGCAAATAGCGCGACATTCGTGGGAATTGACTGAATGCTGAACAATGGAATAAATATCAAACGGTGAAGCGTTGACTTACCTCCTACTGCGCATACAACAGGGGATCGCGTGATGCAAACGACTCCCACAGCCATCCTGGAGGCATAACATTTCAGTTGGCCTGTACCAGACAGTTGATTCGACACTCACTAATCGCTTGTCGGTTTAGATATCAGCAAACGCGAAAACGTCTCAACGATGTGCCGGAGAGACCGGTTCTAGATAAGCGCCACATCAGATGGAAGCGTTAGAACTCGTGATGTCCTGTCATAAAAAAGAAGACCGTTAGTTCTGAATACCGAACACAACTTCTTCAGGGCATTTCCTTACGTCGTGTGCACGTCTGAGGAGACAGCTCTGATAAAATCGGTAGCTCATATTGCACGCCACTATATACAAATCGCGATAGCGACACAAAAACGCTCAACACAGATCTCTATCGTCTACCACCGGGATAGACTGCCAAACCATACCGATAGCCCGCACGGGCGAGAGCGGGCGGAAGGGCGGCTGCGAAACGAGAGACGTGCGCCGAGTGCAGGGCGACTGGGGCCGACACTCGGGCGTCTGCGATCGGCTCACAGGCGAAGCCGGACTCCAGGCCGGGGCTGGAGAACGACGTCCGTGGGAGAGCTGGGTCTGCAACCGGCTGATCACTGGTCGCTGACGAGGGGTGAGCGCCGGGGGACATTGGTCCTCTGGACTACGGAGCGCGCTTTGTGGTCGAGGGAGCAATCGGACAGGTGTGACGGGAACGGCAATAGACAGCCGCGGTCGCGGGGTCGAGGGAGAGTTGGGAGAAGGCAAACTGCCAGCAGTGGGTGGTACAAGATGTGGAACTGAAATATTCTTTCGTACGACATCGGTGGTTGGCGTACATTCAAGAGGTTGGGAAGTCGGGCCGGATGGTGGGGTGCCGTGTTCAGCTCCAATAGTGCCATTGTAGGGAAAGATTACGTCGAGCTTCGTGAGGATGTCATCTGCCGTGGGACGCTCGAGAGGGTCAGCTGCCCAGCAGCGTTGCATGAGATCCCAGAGAGTATCCGGAATGCCCGAACCAAAACATTCTTCTGGCTGAGGTCGAATGGGGCGCCGTCCGAGGGCGATAGAGAGCATCACGTTCGCAGGATTGCGATGTGGTCCGAACGGCGCACGACTAGTGTAGACCTACGTAAAAAAATACGTGTGAGCATGAAGTTGGCTTCGTGCAAGCTGAGAGACCCCTTACGTAGACACATAAAGATGCAAATGAAAATATGTCGCTTGCGGTCAGGTGGCGAGGGGTCTGGCCGTCTGCCGAGCAATCTGTCTCTACCAGCTTTTCTGGGGCTGTGTAATCCGGTACACCGCCTGACAGCGAATTGGGAGCGGATGACTCGGCAAACCCCGACAAACCGAAGTCGCACAGTTTGACGTGACCAGCGCCGTCGATCAGCACGTTCATCTAGGGGTGCCAGAAGCTCAACCTTTGCGGCGCCATATAAAGTGACAAGAAGAAGAGAAAAAACGTACAGGATGCAGATCATCGTGGACAACGCCACGGGAATGAAGATAGGCTAACGCTCGCGTGATTTCTCTCAACTGCACACAGTTTTAATGGGAGAAGGATTATGTACCGTACTGAGACGTACCAGCTGGCCGCGTTGGTCTACGTGGGCACCGTTCATGAGGTAGTCGCAAATATTCCCATTTGCACACCAGGGGGAAACCATTCCATACCGAGTAGAGGTTGGGTTGGTGTCAACACCAATGAGGGAAAGCACATTTTCATGAGAAAGAAGCAACCAGGTTGCTATTTCTCGACAAGAACGCTGTTCCAAGAAGTATCAGCGTCAAAGCAACGGCCAAGCAGGTCAGCTTCATGAGCTCACAGACAGAATCTTGCTCTTCGGTTGACGTGAGGATGGGATAATCAACTTATAGGCAACATCATGAGCCTGCCACTGTGCCCGCCTAACAACTGCATATCCACCAGGCCACAATTCGTCGTTGTCCGTTGGGCAAGAAACGTTTTCAAGAAAGACTATAGAGGGGAGAACACCGTGGGCATCTGCGACCGCTACAAAGAGACGGCGTGCGCGGGAAAGAATATTCGGTTTTAGGCTCGAAGGGGCTGGTAGCAAGTCATCAGGGTGTTGCTTGAGCTATTTAACCTCTCTGTCAACACTCAAAACTTCGGGCACCACAGCTGCCCTAGAGAAAGAGGCGACTTACGACATCGTAAAGCTTATCAATCACACGCTGTGCCTCCGCTGCCGTCAATCCTTCGACTAGAACACGATTAGGGCCGTTTTCTAGGAGGTGCTGAGCGACAGCGGCTTGAAGAAAGCCCTTCAGTATTTTGGAGAGGTGAAGCGAACGGACGACATACCAAGCGTAGGATCGACACCCTGTACGGTCGCCAGGTCAACCCGCTAGCTTCCACTTCCGCGTCGAAGGTCAAGAAATGGAAAGCGAGTGATAGAAAGTGAGCACAAGGAGTGCAGAGACGAACAAGACACCCTTTTAGTGTGTGAGGCGGTTCGAACCAGCCACAGAGCGCCACCCCTAACGCGTGTTTGCCGCGTGGCCCAAGGATACAGCCCAAAACAAGCAAGAGCAAGTGGACTGAGCAGTGCAAACAACAAGATGCGTCATGAAGTGAACGCCAGCTGCAGCAATTTACAGCACTTCGTCGATCTGAGAAAGGCGTTCCGACTGGACATGGCGTTCAACGTGTAGCGTTCGACGTTGGCGAAGACTAAACAAGGTTATTCAATTTGTTTGTACCTTCCTTCAAATGCGCCTCGTATCACGTGATATTATTGCAAATCAAGTGCCTCAGTTTTGCGAAGTCCTTGGAGTGATTTTGTGAAGGCAACATGCGTCGTAAATAAATGGTTGATTTTTCATCGTGACAAGTAAAGCTCTTCCATTTTCTGTTGAACTTGTCGGGACAAGACGGGAATCTTAATCCCATATTTTTGCGTCCGAGTCTACATGAAGCGTTCCTTTCAATATGTTTTAAGTATTGAACGTTACAATGACCCAAAATCAAACTATCCTCCCAAGCTCATAACTGTGCGATATTACGCGGGAGTTTGTGTCCGAAAGTTTTCCTAGCCTTTACTTCGTTTCTGTAACGTATTTCTCAAATTGATGAGCAAGAATCTCAGGTCTGGTGACCTCCCTGGCGCAGATCCCAAGGCAGTGAACCGCCGTAAACCGCGGTCAGGTCTCCCTCAGGCGGGCAGTACGCTAACAGCCGGGAAACTGCCGCCTGCTCAGAGTGCTGGTGGTGCTGGTCCGCGGCTGCTTCTGCATGAGGGCGGCGTCTGGTAAGTGGCGACGACTCCCGGACGAGGAAAGAACGGAGGGCTTACTCTGTGGGAGGACGATCTGGCCGTACGGATGAACGCGCGCGGCGGGGTTGCGGGCGAGCCGTTTGGTCACGAGAGGCGGGTGGCAGCCGTACAGGTCGTGCGTGTAAGGTGTGAGTGCGTTCGCGACCTAGTCGAATGTAAGTTCGAATGATGGGATGGCGGAATGATGAGGACGCACCTCTCCATCCCATGCATCCTTCTCCACCATAGGGTCAAGACCGACACCCACGTATTTGAATTTGTCGGCAGGCCAGCGAAGTGCAGCGCGATGAAGCTGCTCGAACCGTTTACGCTTCATTTCGTAACCTACAACGGTGATGTGCGCCGGATAACGACCTATGACGTCGGTCAGCAATAGCTCGGGCGGACGTATAGAGGAAAGGCGGTAAAAGAACACACCAGTGAACTGATGAAATCTCGCAATTGAGAATGCCAAGTTCTGAAACGAGTCCAACGCAAAATCCTCCGTCGTCGCACGCGGAAAGGGCTTTGGGTCGTGTGCCACGTTCGAGTCTTCTTCGTGGTCATCGTAGTCGAACTCGGGATCGTGAAACACATTCGACAGGAGTGCTAGACGAAGATAGGACTGTGCCTCTGTCTGGGAGGAGGACGCGTGAGTTTGCCCTCTGCAAAGTGAAGCACAGATGAGTCCAGGACCTGGTGACGAGAAAGAGGAACCTACCCACTGAAAACGAGCAACGCGTTCGGATCTTTAAGCGTAATTTCCGCGCTGCGCACACGGGCATGTCAGCCTCACAGACAAAGCGACAGATAAGCGCGTGCGACCTACCCACGGGTGATGTGACTGAAGAGCGTGCGCACGCGGTCTTTCCCCTTCTGGTAGGGCGCGAGGTGCCACTGCGTGTCCGCCATGCGAAGCTCGGGGCGCGTGCCGCGCCAGATGGCGTGTCCGGGGACGACGACGAGGTGGGTGAGCGCGCTGGCGCCAGATGGACGCTCGATGCGCTGCGCGGGCGGCGGTCCGCCGTGTCTGCCGACGCCGCCGTGCGTAGCGTTCCGGGGTGCGGGGGCGTCACCCACCACTCTTTGCTCTCCGAATGGGTGTCTCCAGCTTTTCAAGTGGTTTGGACTTCCGTCGGATGTCGACGCGCCGGAGGTCGCGATGCCGGATGATGAGAGGTAGGTGTGCGCGTTGAGAACCAAGGAGAGCAGGGAGAAAAGGAGGAGAGCGCCAACGGCGCCGTTGCTGAGTCGAGAGCGGGTAGCCCAGTGGTCTGCGGACGACCAACGGCGGGCGAGCGCACGGAGGCGGAGGCGACCTCCTACAGCGTTGCGAGTAGCGGAGAAGGTGATGGGCGCGGGTAACATGTGTAGGCGCGTGGCCGGATTTGGAAAACGAAGGGAGGGAGAATAATTTACTTAAGATTAATATTTTTCTAAGACTATCCCTTTTTCACCGGCCACCACGAAACCCACCATCGATAACGGATGTTTGCTAGGTCTTTCGACTACCTTCAACTCAGACCATGGAGTGAAACTCCCAGGACGAGGTTGAGGGCTTCATTGAAGCATTCAACCTCGCCCTGGTCGTGGAACTATTCCAGCAGGGATGGGTTGGCTCGTCGCGTCTCCGTTCATCCAACATCTTTTGTCTTCGACCCGACGATATAAAACCGGTGAAAACCCGTCGTTCGTCGTCTAACGCTTGTTCGATAGACTTCCGATCGAGCCGCAAAATGGATTATGTCGCCTTTTCAAAGCCGACAGGTTGTGGTGAATGTCGAGCAGAAGAACGGATTAACAAGTTGGCTTTGGGTCTCATTGGACAAGGTATGGTATATCGTACATGATCAAGCAGAAAGTAAGATCAACGTATACATTCGTGAAAGAAAAAAAATAGGGAGGAAAAAAAGGTGACGTCGCATTTCTCTCTCGCTCTTTTTTTCACTGGCCGTTGCCGACGAGAGGCGCACGCTCCTCGTCCATGATGGTGCCGCGGCCGCCCCAGAGCTTGCGGGAGGTGCCGAAGAAGGCCTTGAGGACCCAGACGAGGGCGAGGATGGCGAAGGCGAGCGCGGACCAGTGGACAAACTGGCTCGAGGTCTGGTGGGCGTAGATGGCCCAGAGGGACCAGGCGATGGCGACCGAGGCGGGGAGGTCGCCCTCGGGGGAGGAGAAGGCGTAGGTGGCGGCGGTGGCCTCGAGGAAGAAGAGGGCGAGGAAGACGAAGACCTTGGTCCAGACGCCGGCGGGGTGGGCGAGGCGGTTGGTGCCGAAGGCCTCGAAGGCGGTGAGGACGACGAGGACGGTGGTCCAGCCTGGAAGAAGAAAGAATTTGGACATTTTTGTGATGAGTTAGGGGGAGCACGAGGTTGACAGATGTTTGTTACGTACCGTGGTAGAGGGAGAAGGGGAGGTGGACGAAGAGCTCGTCGCCCGCGCTGTTAGGCTCGTGGTGCTTCTTGACGATGTAGTAGATGTGGGTGACGGAGCTGGAGACGAGGAGGGCGAAGATGAAGGCGACGACGTAGTGGCCGGTGGCCCAGGTGTTGATGTAGATGGAGTTGAGGACGGCGAGGAGGGGGAAGCGCCAGCCGACGCCGTCGACGATCACGCGCTTTCCGTTTGCGGTGAACTGGTAGATGACGGTGCCGAGGAGGAGGAGGTGGATGAGGGACCAGATGACGAACGCCCAGGGCGCGGGCGTAATGTACGTCTCGCGGCCAGAGCCGTAGGGAGAGGAGGGCCCTGCGACGGTGTAGATGTTGGAGCCGAGGAAGAAGAAGTAAACAACGACATTTACGATCTGTGTGGTAAGTTTAGCAAAGCGAAAAGGCGATGTTGGGGAGTGGGAAACTCGCCTTGAGGAGAATACCGTCTGTCCAAGTGTCGGCCATGGTCGCGTCACAAAGCCGTTCTGTGGGTATCTGTCGTGGGGGTTTTTTTTCGTTAACCGGGTGGCGAGTCGAAGAGTGTAGAGACGGTCGTAGGAAAGCAAAGGAAGCGATGAGGCAGCCGACTGGGGCTTTATACGCCTCCTGCTGCGGACCCCAACCCGGTGAATCACTGCAAATTAGCGTGTGTTTGCTTTCGTCAAAAGAGCCAGGTGACGTGAATTGTATATGTCAATGACCTCATTGCACTTCCCGCTTCTTGGTGCGCCCGTCATTCCGTTCCTCCCACTCCCTCAACTCAACTCAAAAAAAGTCCCAACCCTCCTCTTCCTTTTTCTCACTTGCTTCAATGCGCGTCTGTTTATTTCAACAGGCTTTGCTACCAGCAACCTCACTCTCAAAGCTTGCAGCCTACCATGCGAATAGAACATGTCAGTCGAGATTTCGGTTCCTTCTTCCTATCGTGCCGCGCCCCATGTCTGTCTGTCACGGACCAATGGAGCAACCGTCCCGGATCTCGCGTCGTCCCTTGCTCTGGCTCTCCTTCGCCGGCCACTCAGACGTCACCCTTCTCGCTTGATGACGTGACGACCATCTCCCATTTGGTTCCATTCTCATGTGGGCTCTCCCTTCCTCTCGCGCTACTTAGTGCGTACAGCTGTATCGATCTCACAGCACTTGGCGGGCTTGTTTCATCCGGCTCCGTCTCTTCTCGCTTCTCGTTGGGAGACTCTCAGTGCGTTGAAAATCTCTTGCTTGCGCATCCCGTCGGCGGATCTATCAACTGAACGGATGTGGTTAGCAGCGTTGTCCGGTTTGCAAGCTTTCATTATTATTATCGGAAGGCTATCACGCTTTTAGTTGGTCATGGTGCGTGCCTCTCATATGGGTCCCTATACGAAAAGCGTATATGTACGAACAGATTGTACTTAGCCGAGCAAATCGCATGTTTCTAACACGATCTCTTTTGGACATTTTTACTATATCTTCACCTTTAAATACCCGTTCCGTCAGTCGTGCTCGCATTCACAACTGATTAAGCTATATTACCGCTACCACTCGACCTGCGTGTCTAGTCTGAGGTCCCGCCCGGTACCCACGACTCGGGGAACCCCCCTGCACCGCGTCGGGCGGGCAGGCGGTGGTTCCACCATCTGCCCAAACCGCCGAACGAGCAGGAACCCATTCCGCCGCGCATGGACCCTCGCCACAAGTGTATGATGGGTAAATTACAAAAATGCTACGACGAGCTGAGCTGTGAGCTAGGCTATCATCGGCCTGTGAAAGCGAGGGCGGGAACAAGGGTCAAGCAGTGTACCTGGCACGTGGCGGTCCTGTCACGAGTCCCGTAACTCGCAAACACCGTCGTCGCGAGCGAGTTGCCCAAACTCTCGAAAGCGCGTGTATTAAAATCTGTCGATCAAGCGTTTGAGCCTTGAAGCTTGAAACTCTAGTCATTATCACCAAATGACGATGGGCTCCCTGTATGATGCAGTGCGTCATTCGTTCCGGTGGTTCAACTGGTAGCAGGCCTTCGCTCGATCTTGCTCTGTAGCTCATGTTTTCCACGTCCCAAGCGCTGAATTTCACCATAATCTCGCAACTAATCGCAACCGAAGAACCGTCGGTACAACTCGCTACTAATCTTCGGTTTACTAGCTGTTACACGCCTTTTGTTCGTGTTATTGTTCATGCTATCTACTTTATCTAGAAGGGAGAGGAAACAGCGAGGCATCTAAAAATACATAAGCAGCAAAACGTGTGCTATGCTGGTTATGGAACGCTTGTCGGATCGTACGTGCCATAAGTATTCGATTCCGACTAATTTATTTCACGTGCTCTAACTAGCAGATAGGCAAATGTTGGCGTGGTGGGGGTGTGGCCATGGTATTGAGGCCCCGAGTACTTACTAGTAGCGACCACTAGGAATAGTATGAGTGACATGCTTTTGTTGTCTCATAAGACATGCACCGCTATTCGTTGTAGTCGCATCATTACAGTCAATCGTGCTTCCATATGTCCGTATGTTTGCTGGTTGTATACACAAATATGGCTATGAATATGTTTACTGTGTCGTTTGCGCATTGAGTGCGAGTCATAAACGTAGCGTTTTTGGAGTTTCTGCAGATGTTGGTGCGTTTCCACAGGCCCCCTTCAGTTGAGTAGTCTACGCAAAGATTTGCCATTGTTGAACTCGGGCTTGGGAGGGGGTCACCGCTTGTCTGCTTCATCTAAACAGACTTTGTCGCCATTAATCAAACCCTCTAGT
>JAZHGK010006883.1:0-35880 GCA_037855215.1 Waitea zeae | reverse complement strand
CTCTCGCCGTTTTTCTGGCGCAGAAGACGCTCAGCTTGAGGAACAAACGCGAACGCGCTCCCGCCATAAACTTTTGGGAGCGCAACCGTGTCGAGGAGGACGAGGATGGGCGAGACTACAAGTTTTCCGGAAGCGACAGCGGGTCCGCATCGAGCTCGCCCGTGCGCCTCAGCTGGGTCGCGAAGCTCCGCCGGACAATGTCCTCCACCTCGCTCCGGAAGCAGCGCAAGGAGTTCACCATCCTCCTCGTCGGCGAGTCCGGCGTCGGCAAGACGTCGTTTCTCACGTTCGTATACAATTTCGTGCGCGGCTATAGGCCGGACCAGTACGTCCCATACCACGAAGCGGCCAACGAGGCGGGCGGCTCTCAGGCCCAGAGCCAGACGCAGGCGGCGAGGGTGTACGAGTTTGTGAGCGCGGATGGGTTCAAGATTCGGATCGTGGACACGCCTGGCATCGCGGACACGAGAGGTCTAGCGCAGGACCAGCTGCATAGGCAGAACATAGTCACGACGGTGCAGCAGGGCGTGCCGTCCGTCGACGCCGTCCTCGTCCTCGCCAACGGGACGAACCCCAGGCTCGGAGTGGCGACCGACTACGCTCTGACGACGCTCACGTCCATCCTTCCGCGCGACCTGCTCCCCAACCTCGCGATCCTCTTCACGAACGTCTCGAGCCCGCTGTCCTGGAACTTTGAGCCAGAGTCGCTGCCGGACTGTCTCCGCAACTCGGAGCAGTTTCTGCTGGACAACCCGGTCGCGTTGGCTAAGAAGCTCACGCAGATCGAGAGCGACCCGCGCACCAAGCGGAACGTCCTCAGGAGTCTCCGGCAGGGGATCGGAGAAAGTCACACCAAGGCGCTCAGCGTCCTCGCCGAAATGCTGGACTGGATCAACACGCGCGAGCCTCAGCCGACGGAGAACGTCCCTGTTTTGAATGACCTCTTCTGCAAGCTCGACCAACGTATCACTGACGCCGTCAGACTCTCTGAAGAAGTGAAGGAAGAAAAGCAAAAGCTCTCAGTAGCGCAAGCGCAAATCGATCAAGCGAAGGCAGTGAGTGGCCTCGAGTTCGTCTGACCGTCCGTCCAGGCACGATGCTCATCGCGTGTACCTCTGAAGGACATGAAGACTTATCGCAACTATGAGACGTACGTCAAAAATAAGATCCACGTGCAGAAGGACACGAGGCGACACAACGTGTGCTGCACTCATCCTGGCTGCTATTCTACGTGCGACCTGAACTGCAGCCTCTCCTTCACACTCGATCCTGCAAAGCTTGTCGATTGTGATGTCATCGGTCTCGATGGGAAGTGCACAAAATGCGGACATGGGTACAAAGTACACCGCCACCTCAACTCCAAGTGGGACATCGAGGAACGGAAGGAGAAGAAGGTCGACCACAGCGCGCGTGGCAAATTTCTTGGCGCTCAAACGCGCCTGGGGGACGCAGAGCGCTTGAAAAGCAGGAGGAAGGAGCTCGTCACAGAACTGGAGGTACGCGTGGAGAGCTTGATGTACACCGTCCGTAGCCTTCTCAAGTCGTACGCCGACCTCGCCATGGGGGGCACGCTCGACGAGCAAGTCGCAAAGTCGATCCGGTTGCTCGAGACCAACTTGGAAAGCGTGCGGAACGACCCGGGATCGGACCGCAAGACGGTCACGACGGCCGAGAGGGACCTGGCGACGATGCAAGCCAAGCGGGACTTTCTTGGGAAGGTGGCGGCGCTGAAGGATCCGGCGCAGATCACGGTGGATAGGCGCCAAGTCTCCCAAACCACCGCCGTGTCGGAGAAGGCAACGCGAAGGGGAGCGCGAGTTGGAGCGGAACAGAAGAGTAGGCTGAAAAAGAGCCTACCTAAAGTGCCGGTAGAGCCTCCAGCGCCGGCGGCCAAGCTCAGGAGGCCGAGGAAGGTTGAATGAATAGGAAGGGCGGGTGAGATTTGCGGATGTTGGTCGCTGGTGCCGGAGGAGAAGACCAAGTACAGCCTGCAACTGATCTTCACCCATTAGGTTGAATGGAGTACAAACGCGATCTCGATTCTTGAGACTGGCCCACTAACCTAAGTTTAAACGATACCCCGACATTAATTCACAACTTATGAATATGTATTTGTATTAGGAGAAAAAAAAACCCCCACTTGACTGTACAATTTGGCTCCCAAGTTCTACTCATTTGAGCTATGCATAGTCGGTGTCAAAGCATAATAACGCGTTTCCAATGGAAGCCGACTACACTCATATTGCAAGGTCAAGTTGTTGTGTACATTATCTTGGCGCAGCTCTCTAGGTGCATTTTATTAACACAACGCTAAACACTAATCGCCATCCGCGTGACGGTATTGGCTCGATCCATGACGGAGTGCTGTAGATGTCTTCCGCTTGGCGGCTGTCTTCTGCTCGATCGGTCTTCGCTCATCCTCTGATTCCGGCCATCGTACACCGCACAAACTCAACCACACTTTCGACTTCGGCGCTCGTGTACATAGCGAGCAAGCGACACGGCCCCTTGGCGGCCACCTACAATAAACAATTCAAGTGCTTCGCGTCGTCTGGTGTCGTACGTACCCAACCGGCCGACATGATCAGGCGCATTCAATCCGGGCCAAGCGCTTGGACTGCGCCAGGCGTCAGCATGGCTGTTTGATCATTGATATGCATTCAGCCAAGTGTGCCAAGACGCCCTGAGAACGCCACCATGCATATAAGGCGCGCGACTGCTACTGCCAATTTTTCCCAACCAGCTGTTGGTTTTTGTTTTTTCTCTTCGACTATGTCCCCAGTCGCCCTTTACACCGCTCTCCTCGCCGCGGCCGCTCTCCGTGCTACTGCTCAGAGCAACGCGGGCTGTCAGGCACTTGCGTCGAAGAGTTTCCCTTACGACCAGATTGTGAGCACCTCTCACCTGAAGTGAAGGTTTGAGTAGGTCACTGACGGATCATGTTCAACCATAGCCCTACAAAGCAGACACGTGTAATGGCGTCCGCGGTCCTCAATGGGGGTACAACCGATGCAACTCGACCACCGAGGGTCAAGATTCGTTGTGCCAGACGGCTCTCATCAACGCTATCGATGGTGAGACTTCACGTTGTTCGTTGTCCGAATCCATAGCTTGACCTCTGTTCTTCCAGATTTCTGTCTCTGGGGACCTCCTGAGGGACCTGCAACTATCGGCGATTCCGAGGGAGAGGCAGTCGCCTACTGCAACAAGCCTGGGAAGGGCACCCGGTTGATTCCTGCAGGAACCATCAGCGGCATGCAGTTCACACGCACACCCGACTACATTCAGATCGTCGGTTTCTTGGATCAGACCAAGATTGGCATAACCAAGGGCGACTCTGGAGGAGAGATGGACGGGCACGGAGCTGATCTGGTAAGCTAAAGCTTCGTCGAGTTTGCGGTATGTGGCAACGAACGCTCATTGAACACCAAGCGCGGCAACCCTATGGGTGGTCTTGTATACTCGAACGCCTGGTCCAACGGGAACAACAATAGCTACATTCAGGCTCCTGAATGGCATAAGTGAGTGTACACACTTCGGGGACAACACGCTTTATATATATATATATATACTTATAACGGTCTCCAGCTTCATCGGCAACGACTACTTCTGCTTCAAAGTCTGCGATCCTTCCAAACCGAACGACGCCAGGTACTGCGAGCACATCTTTGACCGTATCGGCTGCATGTACAACGCGCCGAGCGCAGCCAAAGACGGAGAGTTCACGGCCTGCAAGGGCGACAACCAGGACTTCCCGGGCATCTACACCGACGCCTCCGGCGCCGTGCAGACCTACACACAGCCGCCTGAGTCGCTCGGCCCGATCACGACCATGCCGTACCAGCCCAAGGTGCCCGCGTCGTCCGAGTGCGTGACTTACAGGAGCGAGGACCTCTTTGCCGCCGTCGCAACCGTCCTCCCATCGGGATCGTCCGCCGCCTCGGCTTCGACTGCGACCAGCACGAGCGGCGCCAGCACGTCCCGCAGCACTGGCACCTCGTCCCGCGGCACCGGCACCTCGTCGGCCTCGAGCCCGGCCGCCAGCGAGACCGGGAACGGGAACGGCGCCTTGTCCACCGCATGCGGATCCCTGTTCGGCGTGATCAGCGCCGCGTTCGTCATGGTGCTTCTTGCGTAATCCAGACACTCCTTTGTGGGACTAGTGCCGTTTTTTTCATTTTCTTCTCTGTTAGGATACTTGAACGCTACGTCGAACACTACCAACTTTCTGTCTGTTGTCATCAACACATACCCTTACCTTGTACCTGCCCGTTACATATAATGCTGATCTGTCTGTTCGGGAAATCACGTCGAGATAGAATAGCAATCTTTTTCTTTTTGGTTGAATAAAACCAACAGTCACCTCGCAAGGTGTTTTGATCGCGCCCTCTTAAAGCTACAGCGTACAACTCTCGCAAGTTTTTGTTAAGTCCGCTTAGTCGTCTTCCTCCACATCGCCAAACTCAAACATACCCGCCCTATCCTTCTTCGCGTCATTGACGGCCTGCTTCAAGTATTTGTCGATCTGGGGGTAAGACGAGAGATACCGGCAGCCCTTGCGGTCAACCATTGCGAGACCCTCGCGGACGAGCTCGGCGTTGATGCTGGCGAGCTTGTCGTTGCTCGCGTTCGGGTCACTCGGGTCGATGAGGCGGAGGTGCAGGTGTGTGGCGTCACGGTGGTCGATGTTTGCTATGAGCTTGCGACCTTCGCAAAGTGAGCGGAAACGGTCAATAGCCTCGGTATGGTATTCACTGTCAGGAGACACAAGCTTGACAAAGCTGTTGAAAAGAATATCAATATAAGTCGGTGGACAGTCCCTCGGATGGCGCTACCCACCTAAGGCGGGCATCTTGTGCCTGCCCTTTCAATGAACGGAATTTAGGGTCGAGAGGCCGAAGATCCTTGAAACCCAGTGTGCTGTGGTTACCGTAGTCGATAAACACAACTTCAGCCTCCTTTTTGATGACTGAGGCACGCTTGATCTTAGCGCGGTACCATTGCCCATCCGAGAATTTGGCAGACACAAGCTCCCCAGGACGGGGATTGAAGCCTGCTGGCGAGCTCGCAGACTTGTGGTGAATTGAGAATTCCTGCATAAGCTGCTCGAGAGATGCAATGCCTAATATGATTTGGAGAATCAATATTTCTGTATAGACAAACTCCACGATTCTGGCTTACCCTCCGTGTTGAGTATTTGAATTGAGAAGGTAAGGTCGTTCCCTGGGCGAACGTCACTGACAATGACATCGATGTAGTTGTTCTCAAGTGGTGTATTGTCTTCTGTTGCTGTCGCGGTCTCAGCGGCCTTCTCCGCCTCCTCATCGTAATCCTTCCACAGCTGGGGCGAGATTGTCAGCACAGCATAAGAGGGAAGAAAGAGGAACAGGGATGCATACACCGCGTTTCGCTTTCTTCGCCTCTGTCTGGAAAAGAAGTGAGTAGGGACCTCCGAGCGCTGTACGGGTTACCTTACCTCGGCATCGAAGAGCTGACGTGCCCATGACAACCCTTCGGCAGAGTATGCATGTACGGACGCCAGACCTTCACGTGCAAGTGTAATGGCCGCATTTTCGGTCTTATTGAGGTACAAAGCGCCAATGAAGCCCCCTGACTTATCGACAGTCTCGATCTCAATCTCCACATCGCGCTGCATGTACTTTTGTGTGGCAAAGGCAGACGCTTCAGGTCCCATAGGCTCAGACTTTTCTGAGGCGTTACGCGCCGTGCGTGGCGCCTTGATACCTGATGTAAAGTATTAAAAAACATATGAATCAGGAGCTGAAATAAAAACATACCAGCTAATACCAGGGTGAGGACTTGGTTGTCCTTGGGTATGAAGATCCTAATAGAGAGTTCTTTGCGTGCACTTCATTTAAGACTTTAGAGGAGCTCACTTGAAGCGCGATCCTGATGCAACGTATTCAACTACTGCTGGGATTTTGCCAAGGCGCTTGAAGCTGTTTAGGGACTGGCTGGCACGGTTGAAAGTCTCAGACACGTTCACTGGGGCCTTCGGTGCAGGCTGCTCTTTTCCAGAGTGCATCCCGCGTCCTTCGGTCTGCGCAGCTTGTTCTGCCACTATAAGCTTGTCATAGTCGGGCGACCTGTTTTCGTCGTCACGCCTATGTCTGACAACGCCTGCCAAGCCCTTCTCAATCAACTGCTCTGCAACATTGCTGAAGCTGCTTCAATTTCGGCCAAAAAAGTCATGGTACCTGTACTCACGCGTTAGAGCCGCCGTAGCGCACTGTTGCCGCTTCGCGCTCTTCAAATTCACCCTCCGCAGGGCGAATGAAATCAATATGGACGCGCACGTTTTTTCCGATAAGCCTCTTGCGAAGGAATTCACGAGCTTCATTTGCGTAGAACGCCTGCTTTGGATCGGACATTCTGTGCTCATCATCGCAATTAACGTCGATGAGATTTCAAAACAATGCACAAACACGTACTTGGGTCCCCTTACAGAGCTCAATTGAATCCGGCGTTCTTTGCCCTCCTTGTCAACCACGCTGATCTGATCACCGCTCCATACGCGGATGACGGTGCCTTCAAACGAGCGCGCACCCTGCGGGGTGGGTGCGCTCCCTCCTTCCGAAGGTTTACCAGTGGTGATGGGGGCGCTCGCGTACAGTGCAAGACGCTTTTCCTTCGCCGTCCTCTCCGCCGCTCGGAGACGTTCCATCGCTCCGGGCGTGGACGAAAGCATGCCGGCATGCCAGTCGACGACGCGCGCGAGGCCATTAGCAACAAGGTGCTCGGCGACATTTCCTGCAGGATGGATCACAGAGCCGATGAAGATGCTCGCCGTAGTCGGCTGAGGCGCTGCGCCCCCATTTGGTTGGAACGGAGTGGGGCCCGTTGAGCTTGGGAGTGACAAGAGGACGACCTTCACACTGCGCTGAAGCAGCCGCAATTCGGTGAAGGTCTTGGCTTCCTCACCCCAGGGCTCAGCGGTCTCACCGGGACGTGTGGAGGCGCGAGCGCAACGCACACCGGCGAGAGCGAGGTTCACGACATGGTGTCCGCGGTTGTCCGGGAGCAGGAGACGAACACGGAGAGTAGAACCGTCCCTAACAGTCTCGACGACGGAGTCGATTTCCTTGCCCTTCCATTCGTTAATGAAAGCTGTAGAATCGACGGGCATTGTGTAATGGACCTCCCGAGCCTTAACATATAGAATCTTGTGAATAGTGTTTGCTAGTGATCATCCAGATATGACACACACCTGTGGCCCATGAGGGTTCCACATGCCCTTTCCAGCTGCCTTCGCCTCAGCCTCCAAGTCGCGCCTACGCTGATCCTCTTCTGTCGGCTCGCGCTTCAATTCCTTGACTTTGGCCCAGCCGTTGCGAAGCACCTCCCCCGCAACGTCGCGTCCTGCGAGCTCTGCTGTGCCAATATCTCGCTGAGAGGTACCGTCTTCCGTGCCTGCGGGTAGGTTGACCGTAACAGTGAAGCTAATTTCTTTTCCGACAAGGTTCGTGCGGAGGAACTCGCGTGACTCAAAAGCCCATGGCTGCGAGGGCCATGGGTACATGATGAGAGATGTCATTCACGGAAGTGTTGCATCCTGCTCACCTCATCTTCACGCGACTGTGTACCCATACGCGGTGCGGTGATATCAGCGAGATACAAAAGGCTGACATAACGGAAGTAGATCTGAGATTAGCTCTAATCAAAAAGGCATTGCCGAAGCCTGAGAGAGCACGCACCGTTCCTTTGCAGATTCACCATTGGGACCAGGACGACCGCGGAGAACGAGAGTATCGCCCGAGAGGACGGCTGTGAAGATTCGGTATAATTACGCGTCAGTGTTTTTGAACAAACGCGACGCCTTCGCGCGCTCTATTAACTCGTCGTACATTTTACAACCTGCACGGTGCACCGATCAACATCGATGATAATATCAGGGAACTAGCGTCCTTACAGCCTTCATAGACATGATACAGAAGTTTATTTTTTTTTCTTAAGCGAGAAAGCAGGAGGAGATCAAAGTGCGGTTGTCGTCCTCTGGGGTCGATCCGGGTCGTGTGTCCATCGCGGTTTTGGTCCACGTGTCGATGGAAGAAGGCGCCACGCGTCCTCCGAGAACTTGGGGGTCGCGCTTCACCGATCACTACTCCATTCAGTGCCACGAAGTTGTCGTAGTTGTGGTCAACAAATACATGCAAAGAGCCCAAGAAAGAAAAATCAAACTACTTCAAAACTAAGTAGAGAAATTTTGCAGGAACAGAAACCATTCTGGCTCAGTCAACCCTTCTGACGGTGTGCTCAGCTCTGTTTTCCCACATCTTCGGACCGGGGGAGCCGGTAGAGGTGCTCCTATTCCCTTCTCTGTTGAAGACCTCGCCTTCCTCCGCGCTACGCAATCCAGAATCGTTCCGAGAAAGATAGAAATACATAGCGGGCACGGCGACAAGCAGCGCACCAACGACGTTCCCGAGCCATGCGGCGATGAGCGACTTGCGAATATAGTACGCCACGGAGAACTGTCAGGGCAAATGACGGTTAGGGATGTTGACGTGCAAGCAATCGGGCATGAAATGGCATACATCGGCACCGAAGAGAAGTCCAAGAGGGATCGAAAACATATTGGCGACAACTGTATGAAGCGATCAGGAACGAATCCAACAAAGACATTACCAAGCTAGAAGCTAAAGCATACCGTGATCATACCCAAAAGCAACAAAAATCTGGACATGCGTCAAACTCAGTCATGTACTTATTAACCACTTATGAATGCATGAGAAACAGCTCACCCAGATGGGAATCCAGATCGAAATGATCTTTGATATCGTGTCCTTGGCTCCAGCCGCCTGCCAGACGGCGATGCTGACGAGCCAATTGCATCCGATGCCTCTCAAGAAAATCTGGTGCCATTCAGGGTCCACGGCTTTCTTGTGAGCGAACGTCCTGGCGTAAGTCATGTAGGGCTCTGTCGAAATGATCCCCGCGTCTGATCGAACTCGTGTGAGTGCTCGAAGACCAAGAAACCGGCTCGAGGCTTACATTTAACCAACACGGCCGCGAAGAACAGGCTTCCAACGAGATTGCCAAAGGTGACTAGAGAGTGTGCCGTGAGACAAACGTAGAGTACGGCGTAGACCGTATATGGTACCTATGATCCAGTTCAAAGGAAGTGACCACGCAGGAACCGATCTCGTGTACAACGCCATCGGGAAAACCATCATGTTGCTTGTGACAAGCTCAAAGCCTTGCAATACAATCCTGATTGTGCCACACGGTCAGCCTATTGCAAATAAGTATGCCAGAGTTAGAAAGGACGTCACAAACATCACGAGGCCGACGGGGAAAACAAAAGCGCCCATTACTTTAATGAGGCCTGGGTTCGAGGCAGCGACGCCAGCAGACCCTCCAGACACGAGCTCCGACAGAAGGCCACCGAACGACAACATTACTCCAGCGAGGACCTATTCATAGCAACGTAGCCGAATGCCGGAGGTGACATGGATATGGACACGGCATGTAAAGGGCGATGTGTGAAAGCCGACATGATCAATTACGAATATGTTGCCACACAATTGCCATCATCGACGGAAGAGAATCAAAGAGAGGAAAAATAAGAAGAAATTAGCTCAACCCAGCGTAGAGTGAAGAGCCCATGGAGACAGGGCGAGGCTCAGCCAAGAGAACTTACCGCCTTGAAGAAGATCATGTCAGCTCGTGTTTGATACTTCTTGATACCATGAGAGACGAGCGCATGGGCGACTTCCGCGGGGGTGAGCGTACTCGGCGAGTCCATCGTTGAAAGCTTTCGTCAAAACTGGGATTGAAGGAGACGTGGGAGGGAAAAGGGAGGGTTGGAATCCCAACGTCCCGCGAGGCGCCGACTCTCTGACTAACGCTTAGGCAGGGCCCCGCGAATGGGAGTGGGAACCTTGAGAGCATGCGGACGCTGATGTGTGCGGGGTACCGAACTCGTCAGAAGCGCGATGCGCGCAAGCCGGACGTATAGGAGCGCGCTTCGGCGCCAATAGAGAGTGCTGAATTTAGAACACGGGAAGATAAGCAAATTGCTGGGTTTTCGGGTCGTTTGAGCAGGACAAGCGGTGGATTGATACATCTGCGAAACAGATTCGCCAAGGCTGCTGCGCCGCAGCAGATACTTAAAAATGGCATTGGCACCAAGCAGACCTGTGCGCGTGAATGGTATAAGCTGCCTGAGTATAATAGGCGATGCATTGAACGCTGCGGTTCGTGTTACGTTTAAACATTTACTAGAATAAGTCCTTTGCCAGGCAGCGAAGCTGTGTCTTCATGATGCATACTTGTTCGAGTATCGAGACTTGTCGTTCATCACTTTTGCAGCGTACGATAGCAAGCATAGTCTTGAGACGCCGACATTAATGTGTGAGGAAGAAGCTCGACTGGAGAAGGACTCGGTGTAAGGATTGGAGAGCGGCACCGTGGGAACCTTGTCGGTTGCAACCAGTCGGGGATCGGCGTTGGGAATGCTCACTCCTCAATGCTCTCTTGTGCTGCTGCTTACCTTCCGATCTCGTGACACCGGCGAAAAATCCCACAGGCATGCCTGGCAATATAGCCTTCTGCAAGACGGACCTTGCGGCCGGCTAACTAAAAACGGCAAAACATCTCAAACCTTCTTGGGGGAGGCTGGAGCAATGCATCCGACGCATTCACGAAGAGTCGTCGTCAAGACTCTTGCCAATATGTGCGAGAGTGCCTCATGCCTCGATCAGGTTCGGATATCAAAAATGAGTATACCAAGAGACTCAAGCCAAGAAGCGTTTGGATGAATTTTTTAGAGCTCTTGTGCGTATGTTCTCGAGCGACTGTTACACACTCGACATGATGATGATCACAATATTCTAGGTATATGCGTGCGGGTTACAGATCAGGGGCACCTTGAATTGGACACTCGTCCTTCCCCAGCACGAACACCCTGAGGTTGTTAGGTTGGCAGATACCAAAGCACATTTATGGAGCGGTAAAATAGAAATAGAGAGGTACAGTACAATGGGACGACAAAAAAAGAAGTGAACTTGATAATCATCTCATCATCCGATGGCCCTTCAAATTCCGTTCTTTCACTGAAGGCAAAATCGTTCTACACGGTTCGTCCCTTCTCTGTTGCTCCTCTCCAAGTAACTTCCCTGTCAACTGAATGCAATCGCTTCGTCACGACAGTATCTAGTGCATGCCGCACGTTCAATCATTGCCTGATTCTGTCAGCACCAACCGTGAACGTCCCTGCCGTCTCTCAAACATTCTTTCCGTGTATCTGGTCGCGGTCCGGGATGTGCCGCCGGTGCTCACCGCCGCTTATGACGAGGGAATGACAAAAAAAAGACGCCTACGGAGGCCGAGGCGGTGTGATGGATGTCCTGTTCATTTCTGGATAGCTCTTGGGAGAGAGGCTCGTCGATTGGGACTGAATGACGTCCTCGATTTAGCATAGCTGACTGAGCGACAATGCCACACGCGATCAAAAGCGAGCCGTGAACGGAGAATGGAGATAACGCAACTCGCCACAACATGTCCTTTTCCGAAGACCACGCAATTGTGGAATGGCCCCTTCAAGCTCCCCCCTACGGCTGATCAGTTCATGCCTTGCATCTCCTTTTTTTTCCCACCTGCGAATGGCCGCGTACCTCATCAGTCGGCGGAGGCTTTAGTCCCGTGCATGAAGCCATAGTCCGGCCCGTTCCCTGCTCTTGGCTAGTGTTGGCTGAAGCTTCCGCTTGGGCTTCTTCGAGAGCTCCCAGCGTTCCGACACGCAAAAAAAGGGGTTCTTATCACTACCGTCCGATGCGGACGTCAATATCGTATCCCATGGTGCTGAGAAACAGGAAGAAGTCTGTATACAATGTCCAAGTATCAAAAGCGAAGGGTCCTCATTACTTTCTAAAAGATAAAATATCATGAATCTTAGCAACCGTCGGCAGAAGGGTCACACAATACCGATTGCGCGAGATACCGATTGCGAGACGGCATTGACGCGACTATTCTCGACTGCATTCCAACTGGAACTTGAATGGGTGTTAATATTAGACTCTGACGCTTTCGCGCGTTTGTCGGTGTTCTGTCAATTGCTTAATGTGTTTGCATAGCCTATTGACGACACAGATACATATTCTAGCGTATAGGCCCTGGGCTCGATTCTCGACCGGCTGATGATGTTGCTTAATCATTCTACAATAGCCATTAAATGATGCTGCGAAAGAAGACGTACGCGGGGAGAAGCTTTACATGTACAGGGCCTCCTCGGATACAATTGAGGATTATCTGTTAGTGGCGAGCACGGGAGGGAAGGAATCGGCAACGGGTTGTCGTGAGGTAACTGTTCGTGGCTACTTACCCGACGAAAAACCTTTCTTGAACTGCCTGTCGCGCGTTTGGTGCGTCGAATGGCTAGGAAACGGGAGAGAATTCTTGAAGAGTTGAGGACCACATGCACCGTCAGCGCCACGCGCTTGTCTCGTGCGGGTGGCTAAGACCGTCCAATAGACTCTGCAAGGGCCGAACAAAGGCCAATAATACAAGGTTGTAGTTATCAGCGCGCTGGGTTGAAGGTTCAATCACTGGTTCATTCCTTTAGCCCATTACGCCGCTCGCGGTCTCCCGCGTCACCCCCGCATTGCCTGGACACGGGTGGTTCCATATATAAAACGACCATGCTTCTTGATGCTGTCAAATATCGTCAAATTCGAATTCTTTTGACGACCCTCGGTGGTCCAATTCTGTCCTTCCATGTTAAACGTGTCTCTCTTTCTTTTTTTTTTTCTTCCACCTATCTGAAAAGCCATTCAACGTCATACACGCACGCACCGCCCTTTTTTTGTTTGTCGACGCCTCTTCCAATGCTTCCGCTTCATTTCCCACCTTCCGGTTAACTTCCTTCCGAGTCGCGTCAGAGATTTCCGATTCGGACAGGATGGGCGAAGCGCTCTTTCCCTCTCTGGATCTCTCGTATCGTCGCCTAGCCGTCTGAATTGGCGCGAAGCGTCATTTCGGATAGTCGCCAGAGCATCATACCCGGTCAAGAAGGTCGATCGACTCTCTCTGGGTGGCCCGCCCTCTCGTCCGTCGCTCTGACGACCCAGAGGACCAAAAGCATGCTCCCTCTCTTTTTCTCATCGAGATTTGGGTAGCCGATAGGTACTCTCCCCCCTCCGAGCCCTCGGATTGCAAAAAAAGAAAAAAAAAAGAGGATGTGATGGCACGCGCGTACCCGAAGGCCTGACAGGCGTGTGCAGGGCCAGCGCAACGAGAACCGCCGATCCGAAGATCTCTGCTGATCACGACGCCGGCGAGTGCCTGTTGCTCTGCGAGAAGGTATCTCTCTCACTCTGTGCGTGTGTACGCATGGCGCTACGAGTAGTCAAGACACCGACGACTGAAGGGGCGGAGAGCGAGAGGGCGGGCTCCATATTAGACCTCGACGCCGGTTCAGGGCGACCCTGTCAAATGGCCATGAGCGGATGCGGCCAGGGGAGGAGGCAGGTCCCATGAGGTTATGCGTACGCCGTCCCGCCCGAGCGTTCCGTCGTCCGGACCCAATGCATTTTCCAAGAGTGCTGCGGATTGGCGATGATATGTCCTTCCGACCAGAGATCGCGAGAGGATATGCGGTGGACGACTTCGGAACGGGGGCAGTTCTCTCTCTCTCTCCTCGCCACACTTTTTTTTTGTCGACCCATACACACGCGTCAGTAGTTCCCATGACACTAGTCAAACTCTAATAGCGCCAGAGTGCGTGAACACAAACTCCGCGAGTGCGATGGGTGTGCTTGTGACTGCCTTTCCAAGTAATTTGGAGCATAATTGAAACTACGATAATAAGGACGACAGAGCACGCATGGCTCTCGACAATTCGGCACAGGATGCGGGGGGCTTCCTTTCCCGGGACCGAGTGCAGACTCCCACGAATCCTCCACGGCTCCCCCCCCTTCTTTCGGCCCTCTTCTTCGCTACCGCACGTCGCACACGAGGTTCGTCCCTAGAAATTGTGTGAGGCGGAGGAAAGGAACGAGAGTGAGAGGGGGGACGACGGCGACGAGGCCGTCACCGCCGTCACCGGTCACTCATCGTTACGCGCTTCCCTCGAAGGGGGGATGGCAGGAAGGGGTACAGCCAGGGAGAAAATAACATCCCCCTCGAGGTTCCGACGTTAAGGTTTTGGGGAGTGAAGGGGAAATCGTTGCCGTGCACTGCCCAAATGACGCTCTTCTCGTTGGTCAAATGGCTGTGAGCCAAGGCTTGGGTCGGTCAGAGATACGTGTGCGACGAGGCTAAAGAAAGGTCTTGGAGGGGGGCAGGGTCCCTTGGAGAGAGAAAATGACCACTCGATCTTACTGCGGAGCGTGCACAGCCAGATTTTCCTCCAAACACTGAAGACGGAGGGCCTGGAGTCAAAAGCACCTACAGGCACTGTATGTGTCGGAGGAGGCTCGCGGACGCCACCGGGCCCGGCGGCGCGTTGCGAAATCTGAATCTCGGGATCTTGGCGTGCGCCATCACACATCATCTCGTCAGCGAGTGAACGAAAGCGGCTGTTCCCCGGGTCGGCCAGGGCTGGGATTACGATTAGCCTCGTACGTCGGCGAGTCGGACGCGTTGGTTGTGGTGTGTGTGTGTGGTCTGATCGACAGAAATATTCAGACGGGGGCGATGGGGGGAGGGGAGTAAGAGAGGCTTCGCGCGTTCGGAGGGGGGGGTTCGCGCGTGACCGAGTTCTTAGTGTGAGTAGGCGTTCAGGGTGAGCGTATGTCACTCTTCTCTTTACTTCTCTCCTCTCTGATGCTCACCGGTCCCCCTCGCCCGCACTCTCGGCGCCTCTCTCCCCTCTCCAAGCTCATAAGCCCGCAGTCGAAATAATCCCAACGGGCACCGAATCCCTGCTGGGGCCACATACCGCACACCACCACACATACCTCATACCTCCGCACACCACCAACACATGGCCTCCTCTCAAAAGTCCTCCACTCGCGCGCCAATCAAGCGGGACGCTGCAGGCGTGTCCGAGAAGCTCAGGAGGCACGCTGGGAACATCCCAGTCCTTCCGCAGACGAAACAATGCCCCCATTGCCCCGCCAAATTTACGCGCTCGACCCACCTCAACCGACACCTTAAAACTCGTGGGTCTCACTATCAATGCTTACAGCGTCGATAGCCCTCTCTGAAACCAGCCTCACCCTTCCCTTTCCCCAGATTCCAGTGAGCGCCTGCACCGATGCGACGTACGTCCGTCTCCTGATGGGTTCCACCCATTGAGTCTCCCTCCTTGTACTCACTTCTCCCACTCTTTTTTTTCTCACAGGCATGCTCGTCCGAGTTCACGAGGACGGACCTCCTCTCGAGGCATAAGAAGACTTGCAACGGAGTGTACGTACTCATCATCTCTCCACGTCGTCGGAGAAAAAAAAAGGTGTGCTGGTGCTGATAGCGATAAACCCCCCCCCTCTCTCGCCCGGTGTTACAGCAGCCGCTCCCGCCGCAAATCGTGCGTCCCCTGCTCGGAGAGCAAGATCAAGTGCGACCTCGCCTACCCCTGCGACAAGTGCACCTCCCGGGGCAAGACGTGCATCCTCCCCGGCAACGTCCGCCCGCGCGGCTCGCCTAACAGCCTCTCTCCGTCCGTCCTCAACGCGGGCGTCAACGGGATGGCAGGGCCGTCCTCGTCGTCGGCGTCCCCCCTCGACGGCTTACATCAGTCAGTGCCGTACCGCAGTGATTCTAACACACCCCCGTCCGACGTGTACACCGCCTCCAGTTCGTCCGCCCTCGCCTCTTCGTCCGCGTCCGGCTGGCGCGAGGACTCGGACGTGATCAGCTCCGTATCGAGCTGGACGTCCGCCGTATCGGCCTACGAGCCTAGCGTGGACGGGAGTCTCGCCTCTGTCGTACGTCATCTTCTCATATTCGATCCCCTCCCTCGGTTGTCCTGCCCTCTCTTCATTTTTTTTCCTTCCATGATTCCTTCCTTTTTTTTTGTTCCCTTTTTTGTCGTCGTCAGCCTTCGCCTCTTTTTGAATTCCGATGATTGAATCCGAGCGCTCACCGATATCGGACTTATTCAGGATGAATCGGGCTCAATGTTTTCCCAAGCGACGCCGAGGTCACAGGTGATGCCCGCCACGCTCTCCTCGCTCTACACGAGCGACGTCTTCGGCGGTCTCTGGAACGGCCTCTTCACCGCCCCGTCCGAGACCGCACCGCCGCCGCCCGCCGCGCTCTCCCATCAGCACCATCAGCACCAACAACACCACCCCCAACACCCCATCTCCCACCGCGTGCCCCCGCCGCCCGCGATCAGCCACGCCTCCCGCGCCGAGCCGACGTTCGCGCAGCCCCAGGTGCCGCTGACCGTCCCGAGCCAGCAGCAGCAGCAGCAACAGCCGTTGCAGGCGCCCACCGGCACCCGGCCGGGCCAGACCTTCTACGCAGATCTCATCTGGGGCGTGGGGAACCGCTCCGGCGGCGGGAACCCGGCGGAGATGGCGCGGCAGGTATCGGGCCAGAGCCAGAGCCAGTACTCTGACGGGAGCGCGTACTCGAGCGGGGGGAGCAGCATGTCCCCGCGGCAGGTGTACACTCCCCCGACCTCGCCCACCCAGCTCGAGCTGGACCACTACAGTGAGTTATCTCTGCCCATCTTTTTTTAGAACGCTGCGGAGTTGCGGGCGGCGTTTGAGGTTTTATTCTTGTCACTCACCATGATCACCCTCTTTTTTATTTTTATTTTTAAATATATCGCGTTTTCTCCCACGCCACACACTCTTCGGACGTCCCTCGATCTGCCCCCGTCCCGCTTTTGGCATCCCCCGCAGTGCAACTCTTCTTCAGTGCCTTTTCGCCGCAGATGCAGATCCTGCACAACGCGTCATGGTCCCCCGAAGGGAAGCCGCAGATCCTCATCGACGCCATGCGCGCCTGCGGTGCCCTCTACGACCCCACTCCGCGCGCGGCCAACTACATCGTCTACGCGCTCGCCGCCGCGAGGGAAGCCCTGCCTGGACACTTTGTGAGTCGAGACGACACTGTTTCCTCTTCTTTTGTGTGTCAGCCGCTGACTGTGAGTTCTTGTGACGGATCGATCCGTAGGCGAAGCAATACACTCGCCCGGATCAGTGGTACCTCCTCATCTCCGTCACGCTCTTCCAGGCCGTGGGCCTGTTCCACCAGAAGGCGGAGACGCGCGCGTCGCACAACGTGTTCCACCGGATGTTGGTCCAAGTAAGTCTGGTCACTCGACATCAGGAAAAAATAACGGATCAGCGTGTTGACGGATGATTGTAGATGATACGACAGAACGACATAGTCGGCCAGCTCGCCGCATGGCGTCCACCTCTCATCACAGACGTGGCGAGCATGGAGGCCGCATGGCTGGACTGGGCGTTCTACGAGACTGCGAAACGGTACACATTCGTCACTCGTCAACCAATATCATACACTTGCTTACCTACTTTACTTTTTTTCTTGTTGCTACCCTCCCAGTGCCCTCCTCCTCTCGTGCGTGCACGACACCTGTCACGTCATCTACTTTGGCATGCCCTCGCTCTTCAACACCCAAGAGCTCACCCTCTCGCTCCCGTGCGACAGCACCCTCTGGGACGCGCGCACCCCGAGCGAGTGGCACGCCGAGCTCCAGTGCGCCTCCCCGCTCGGCCCGCCCGTCTTCCGGATGACCGGCTACCCGCTCCAGCAGGCCCTCCTCGCGCTCTCCGACCCGCGCAAGGGCGACGAGCTCACGGCGGAGACGCCGATCAACTCGATCGCGCACTGGATCCTCATCCACATCATCCTCCGCAACCTCTTCTCCCTCGTCCCCACCTCGGACCCGAACCGGTTCTGGGTCGGCTGGGAGAACGCGCTCCACCAGCAGCGCGCGGCGGCCGTCGCCACGCCTGCGCGGATCAGCCCCGCCGCTTCCACGTCCTCGCTCGGGAGCACGCTCGCCGCCGGCGGGACTTCGGCCACGGGCGAGGAGTTCCCCGACCTCACGCACGAGATCACGAAGATCCAGTACGTGATGCAGAACTGGCTCACGCTCTGGCTGCGCTCGCCCGAGGTCTGCAACTGGGACTGGGCCGAGGGCGGGGAGATGCCGTTCATGCAGGACGCGCTGCCGTTCTACTGGCTCGGACAGGTCTCGATCATGGCCCTCCAGGAGGGCATGCCGCCCTTCACGCCCGAGGCGACCAAGGACGTCGACGCCCGCTTCCGGCTCGTCAAGCACTGGCTCCGGCACGTCCGCGAGTTCCTGCGCTCGGGACCGAGGCAGCCGACCTTGCTGTGGAACGAGATGATGAAGATCAGGTTGGAGGGCGTCTACCAGGCCGTGGAGGGCAACCCGCGCGACGACCAAGACGGGCTGATCGGTTTCTTCCCCGGATGAAGCTCATGCGCCAAACAAGTGAAATAAACGAGCAGCGACGATCAGTTAAACGCTATTTAAGAGGGTCGAGAGGTGGAGAGGCGGCCGTGGGGACGCAGAGGAAACAGATAGTACGGCTCGTGTGGGCCTTGACCATCTTATACCCATTAACTTGACCCACTCGCCCACCGCGTCGACAATGACCCGACCCACTTCCTTCCCGGGCTTGTGGCAGATATGGTAACCTCGTGTTGACATGCTTTATGTTCTTTTCTTTTTTTGTTGTTTGCGTCTTTCTTTTACTTATCACACACTGTACTGGTATTCTATATGACAACGTTATGGACAAATGCTATTGTGTAATAAAATAATGGTTCAAGAACATGAAAAAAAACGAGTCCGAGTGTCACGCCTTTTGGCTGCCTATGGCAGCGAGGATCCGTTGGTGCAGTGCAGCGACGACGTCACGTACTGCCGAGGTTCGACATATTACCCCGATTTCGACGGCAGCGCTGCCGCCGGCGACAGAATTCAATGCAGCGCCGATCAATGATGACAGGTCCGGGATAGGGCGGAACATCCGCAACTCTGGCGCGGATGACGAAGAGGGAGCGTCCGCGCCGTGGTAAGCAGGAAAGACTGAACGCGAGGCGTCGAGGACGGCGACGCGGTGGTCCGTCATGAGGCGGAGATCGAGAGCGTGCCTGGGGGGTTAGTTTGTCGTAAGTATGTGGCGGTTGAAATTTTTCTGGGGTGCAGAGCACGTACCGGCAGTCACCATAGACGATACGGTACCAGCCGGCGGACTTTGCGTAGGTGTCTACAGCTTGGCCGTCACGCACTGCGCTGATCTGAACGGCCTCGAGCTCGGCTGCAATGGGCAAGGTGTCACGTAGAAGCGCCACGAGCCGCCGCAGCGACAACGAAAGGCGGCCGTGTTGCAGTATAGAAGATAGATAGTTCGAGGCCTCCTCGTGTGGGTTAGTGCGATCGGCGTCCCGCGGGCCGGCGCGACCAAAGCGCAGCTCATACGTCGAGCTTTGGGAGGGATCCGCGCAGGAGATGGCAACTGTATGATCTCCCAGGTAGGCAAACTCGACAGTCTGCAGGTCAAATGTAAGCAATCGGACATCCGGCCATTTGCATTCTGTCGCCATTTGGGCGACTAAGAGCGGAATCAAGGGGGGGGGGGGAAGGGGCAGAACATCAGCGTGCTTCTCTTTTACTGCATTCGGGAACGCACCTTCTCGGGCAATGACAACCATCTTTGATACCTTCGCCCATTCCTCCAGGAATTCGTCTACGCACGTATCAACGTTCTCTGACACGAATGACACAACCGCCTGCGCCGAGTCGTATACGATCCTCTTCGACATGCGGATGACCGTGCTCGTGCCCGCTTTCTTGCCCATCGGCTGCTGCACATACTTGAGCTTGACAGATGTGACCACCTGTGCCTTCTTCTCTGCCCACCAATTGAGTGGCATCACCCTGATATTGGGCATCGCAGCCTCTGCGGCCGGCGCTCCGGCGAGGATGTCGGTCGCTTGAACACATAAGACAGGCAAAGAACGCGACAGCACAGATTGCAGGTGGGCTGGCGAAGGCGGCAGCGCCGGGTTCAGGGGCTTGACGGGCTTGCAAGGGATGCCCCGTAGTTTTAATTGTTGTTCAACCTTATAGTAGGCGACCCGGGCACTGGTTTTGTTGCATGAGACGAGAATAAGTCGAAATAAATTAGAGACGTACCAGCAATAGGCATATAGTTCGCGTAGAACTTGCGAATCTATATTCAATCTGCTGAAGCATAAGATTGTGAACTTGGTAGACACTTTCGTACATACCTATTGTGTGGCACGTTGGCCCCGTTGACCCCAGCTACAGGCTTGACTACAACCTCACCACCATGGATGCTCTTGACGTCCAGCCACGCGATATCTTCCATGACAAGCTGACCCTTGTTCGACTCGGGTAAAAGCTTGCTCGAGATGAGGGCGTATCTGAACTCCTCAAAAGTGATGATGAAGACAAGGTAGTGATTTTGGAAGGCTGCGAGCTGAATGAAGAGCGTCCCACGGACTCCTGGACCGAGCTTCGAGCCCTCTGTTGAGCGGGGTGAGAGAGAATGCAGGAAAGACACGAAGGACAGGTACCTTCGCGAGCAAAGTTTCGAGTCCTGAAGCTCTGTAGCCCAAGGAAAGCGGCTGCCTGCTCCGCTTGCTCTGTGATAGTCTGCCAATTTTCAGTCGGGCACCCATCAATAAGAATCATTCCACACTTACATTGATGCGCAACTGTGCCAATGCTCCCAGCAATGAAGGTGGCATATCATTGATGCGGTCGGCCCATATTGCCAGCCGCGCAGCGCGGCCGGTGGCGGCCAAGCTCCCCTTCTCACGCAGGGCCAACCGTCCAGTACGAACATCGAGTGAGACGACAACTCCCTCATCAGCACAGAGTTTGACGTGCATAGTGAGCGAGTCCCCTATGCGAGAAGCGTCAGGAGCCATAAGTAGTACGAAAGAATCGATATTACCATGCTCGATAAGTTCGATATCCTCCTGTGGCGTGAAGATAGGCCCTTTTCCAAGTTGTTGTGCAAACGCGCGTATGATAGCCCGTGCGTGGGCATTGATTGCCGTGTGCAAGATGCCACCAAAGTCAAGATCCTCTGCCCGTACAGCCAACGTGCCTGCAGGCAGCATGACGTCCTCCGGGTTGAGAGGCACACTCAGCGCGTTCCTGTCAGGCACCCATTCTACCTCAAACCCGAGGCCTTCCACCTCATCCGACGGCCTGAGCGCGCCTTCCCTGCCGCTTCTCCCGGCGACGAATGAAAGTTTGGAGCGCTCCTCGAGCAACGCGCGGACACGTTCCGTCGCGCTGCGCGTCTGAGGTCCGAGGCCCAGTCGGGATTTAGATGTGGGCGTCGTGGACTGGGCAATGGATATTCGGAGCGTTCCGCCGATCTCAGGTGGCTTGTTGCGCGCCGGTACTTGGGGTCGTCCTGGTATTTGGGGTGGTGGGCGGCGACTGCAGAATACGTTAGATATTTGTACACATGTAATGAGTGAACGCGCATACACCCAGTATGATACCGTGAATGACTTCCGATCCTTAGCCATCTCGACGTTAAGATATTTGGCCCAACCTAGCGATCGCATACGTTCGGCCTACAAGCCGATTCAGAAAATCTTGCAGCAGGAAGAAGCGGGAGTGAGACCTGATACCAAAGGACCTCAAGTTGGTACGATAACGACATCATTTCTGTCGTGCGTTTGAGCACGTGTTGTTGGATGCGTAGAAAAGGACTTACGAAGGAAATTAAACAAACGAACGAGCGGTGCGTCCTGTACGCCATCAGGCAGCTTCGGAGGCGTTTGCTCAGGAGGTGGTGGGGGAGCGTCGGGTGGAGGAGGCAGATATTGGTTTAGTCGGTTTTCTGCCTCGTCTTTTATAAAGTTCTTCACAATTCCGGATGGTTCGCGAGGGAATTCTGCGTAAAGAAAAGGATTGAGAGACGTTGAGACGTGGTTGTTGGGCGACGTACCTTGTAGGCCAGTGCGGTCGCCGCCAATCTCAAACAAGAACCTAATGTACATGAACAAGAAACTCGCTTGAGGCTCGATACCGGTAAGTAAGAGAGAGCATTCGAAAAGCGATGGCACGATGAACGAGACCCTGCCAGCCTCTTGATTCGCTTCATCAATTGCAGCGCAAAACCTTGGAGTGGGACAACTAACCAACACGGTAAGACGACATCTCAACCGGAACCAGGTCGGTCATCCTCAGCCTGTAGCGAAGGGCGGAGTCGATGGAAGCAAGCGTCTCGCGGACTTCGTCGTCGGTAAGCGGAGGTGGTGGGATAAATGCTTTCTGGTTGAAGTTAAGTTCGGATTAACGGGCTGCTGCGGTCTCGGCAAACCTTAATGACAGAAGGCAGGCGTTGATACGAGCCAGTCGTCAGCACATCCAGTGACGTGAGCAAATCGTGGTTGCGCAACCTGACTCTCTTTGAGCAACAAGGCGCGTTTTTTTTTCGAAACCACCAACATACCTCGCAGAATCGAGACTATCCTTAGCATACGATAACCCTCTGATCGCGTCCTCGAATTGTTGTCCTTGGTTCATCAAAAATGCCGTAATGTTCTCAAATAGAAGTTCAGCGTCAGAGTCGCAGCCGAGCTCGTTGTGCACCTACCATAGACTTCTGAACCGCGTCGGCATCGCGGGCCCATTTCGCGACTGCGTAGAGCTTCACGACCTGTTTTTTTGTGCGGACAACCCAGTCTACGAGTACGCGTTTGCGGACGGCGTCGGAAGAGTTTGGAAGCCTGAGCCAGAATGAGCTTTTGCACCAACAACACGGCCGGAGGGGAAGGGAAGTGCTATGAATTGAATGACGACATAGACCACATTTGGCACAAGACCACACTCATACAAATTCCCAGAAATGAGAGCAGAGAACAAAAGAAAAAAGGTCCCTGGTATGTGAAACGCAAACAAAGGGGGGACCACGCACGTATCAGCCATCTCGCTGAGCTCCGCATACATCGTCTGCGCCATCCTCGACACGAGCTCGCCCAGAGGAACCTGCCCGTCATACACCGGCGGCAACTCCCTTTCCAGTTCCTCCATGCCGACCTCCAGAGGCGAAGGGTGAACGACGCCGTTGGCTGGCGGGACGTGCTGCATGCCGTTGCTTGTGGAAGGGACAAGATTCATTGGCATAGCCATCCCGTTGCCGACGACGCCGTTCGTCGTAACTTCCATCGCAGTTCCGTGGACACTCAGCGATGAGCAAAAGTCGGTGGACGAGTTGGCCGACAAAAACTAGTGGATAGGAGTTACGAAAGCGGAAGCGAGAGGGGGAGGGGAACGCGGTGGTGGTAAGAAGCCAAGATTTGCTAATGTCACGGAGCTGGTCCCCGCCGGACCTTTCGGCGACTGAAGGCTGTCTTGTTCTCAGGACTGTTCCTGACTGCTCCGTATGTATTATGATCTCGCTTGTCACTTTTGATGCTCTGCACACTCTCATAAGGCTCCGAGCCCCCATTCAAGTACAGTACGCCGAGGCGCTTACCCCCTTCGTCGGTCCACTGCCGCCTGACGCACTCAAGGCTTCATTCAAGACTGGTGCGTACTTCTTTGTAATCACTAGTACTCGTCACAAGAGTCGGCACTCACGCACCCTCGAATTAGCACTGAAGCAATTGCAACAAGAGCGGCCTGCATACCGCGCTGAAAGAGAGGCAGCCGACGCCACAGGTTGGTGGGGCGAGGTTATCCGGCGCACCGCGATCGGCGCTGGCGCGGATGTGTCGGGTATGTATATATTTCTTCGGAATTCCAAAAAATGACATAATGTCTCTTACCACCCACTTCTCAAGCTACCGACAAGCATCTACCTCGAATCATACCTGCTCTAATGGAGCAGTTCAGCTCCTCCAAGGGCTACGTCTTGTACCCAGATGCCGTACCTACCCGTGTGTTATTAATCCTGGCTTAAAAATAGCACCCGTACTAAGCCTTAAGTTTAGTCCGAGAATTACAACGCCTTGGAATTCCCACGGGTGTGATCACTAACGCAGACAACCGTATTCGACAAGTCTTCGAGTCACTTGATGAAGGCCGAAACTTCAAAAATCCGCTTGGCCTTGCGCCGTTCCTGGCTAGTGAAGAAGAGGGCGTAGAGAAGCCTAGTCGTGCAATATTCGACAGGGCGCTCGAGAGGGCTGGAGTAGAGCTTGGACAGGCTTTACACGTCGGAGACGAGCTTGCGGCGTACGTTACGGCTACCGAAAGGCATATTCTTAACCAGCTTACCAATTAAATAGGGACATTCGAGGTGCTCAGAGTGCTGGTTGGCAGGCACTGCTCATACGGAGGCCCGGTCCAGATGGCGAGGGCGAAGCTAAAGAAATGAATGAGGACTTGAACGGAGTAGACGTCATTTCAGGGCTCAGTGCCGTCGTCGATTGGGTGAAGAAGGAGAACGGATTAAGGTGACTCCCTCGCTATGATCCAAGCAGTCCACGAGTTTCCTGAAGAAGTAAGATTACACCAAAAGTACCAAAAATGAAATATACAAAGCAACAAGTCGATAGCTCAAGCCGTCTCTCCGTCTCGTCTGAAACGTTTCTCAATAACACCGTCAGTAAACTTGTATCCGTTCGCTGCGAACAATTTTGAGCGGAGGAAGGGCGCTGTGTCAAATATATCGTGTTCTTTCGCCTACACGAGAAAGATGAGCATATCTACGTAATTGTGATTGACGTTTAGCACACACCCGTTCATCCAACTCTGTGACCTTGATGCTGATAACCTCTGGCTGCATGTGTCGTTGAAGCTGGTAGAACCGCGCTTTCTCCTTAACGATCTGTCCAAGAATGAATGCGAGAAGCTCTTCGTGGTCGCGTGCTTGCGAAAGATATTTGCGGAATCCCTAAATGGCATAATTAAGCAATTCAATCGCAGCGGAGATACGCCAGGTGAAATTCAAATGCACCCTCTCGAGCGTCTTCTTCGTCGACATTTTCTGCGCATTGATGAAGCTCCCAACAGTCACTGAAATCGCGAGGTCGATATCGTCCGCTCTAACGTACTCACGCAGCGCCATCTTTGCACTCGCCTCGCTCATGCGGATCATGCTCTCCAAGTGGCGCACGGTGATGGGGAAAGATCCGGTCGCGAGAGACTCACGGCGGAGATCCGCGAAGAGTTGCGAGAGCTTCTCGTGATCCATATCATAGAGTTTAGGTTTCACCTTCTCGCGTGCGTACATGATGTACTTGCGAAGGAGGTCTTGGGGAATAACCTGGTCGGCGATGAGTAGAATTAGCGTCCAAGGCACACCGGAAGAGACAAGCATCACGCCACATACATCGGCATCCAGGCTAGTGCCCACGTCGATCTCCTCCTTGTCGGCCTCAAACTTTGGGTGACTGCGAAGGTGACTGCCCACAACGAAGCGTGCCAGCAGTTCATCTTTCACAGGGTCCACGGCGTCTTTCACCACACACAATATATCGAATCGCGACAGAATGGGCTCCGTGAGCTCCACATTCTGCTGGAATGGAATCGTCGGGTTGTATCTTCCTCTGATTGGGTTCGCCGCTGCGACAACCGCACAACGCGCCTGGAGAGTTGTTACGATACCGGCTTTGGAAATCGAGATACTTTGCTGCTCCATCGCCTCGTGAATTGACGTTCTGTCCGCGTCGTTCATCTTGTCGAACTCATCGATAAGGCATGTACCTTTATCGGCTAACACAAGCGCTCCGCCCTCAAGCGTCCACTCGCGTGTGATTGGGTCTTTGCGCACGCTCGCCGTCAGACCAACCGCACTGGCCCCCTGACCCGTCGCAAACACGCTTCGATGAGCGGTCTTCTCGACGTACTTCAAGAACTGCGACTTGGCAGTTCCGGGATCGCCGAGCATGAGAATGTTGATGTCCCCACGCAGTGGATGTTTGCGGTTGATGTCTTTACGCACACCACCGAAGAGAGAAAGAGCAATAGCCGTTTTGATATCCTCATGGCCGTAGATTGAAGGCGCGATGGACTTGATGATACGCTTCCGAATTCGATCATCTTTCGCGAGATTGCGGATTTGCTTCTCATCTTCCTCTGTGAGTCGGAAGGCCGCAAATTGATCCTCTTTCTTGTTGATGTGGTTGGCCTCGATGATTGTAGAGAAGACCGGGAATCCGTTCTTGGAGTTCAATGAAGCGTCGAAGTTGTTTCGATATATTCCGGTAACCTCCTGCAAAGACGTCAACAAAGCAGAGTCAACGATCATAATGAGATACGTACTATTTCCTCCCCAGGTTTGGCAGAGTCAATGAGATCCCAGACAAGAATGACCTCACGATGACGAGGAAGACGACCAGCTGGTACAGACCCAGGAGATTCTTGCAGTGTCATCTTCTGGTAGTTTCTGTATACCGTCTTCACGACTGTAAGTAATTAACAAATAGACAAACGTAGATGTGACTCACTTGCTCTGAGTTGACAGAAAATGGACCCTTGCTCTCACAGTTCGCACAATAGCTGATTTTGACCTCCTTCGTAGTATCTTGGTAGAACGGCCCAAGTATTGCCCCACATTTCTTACAATCAAATCTCACATACTTCAACTGGGGGAATACACCCGTTCTTCGCGTAACAACACCCGATACACGAACGAGATTGTTGAGGTTAGATCGCCGAAGATCACGAAGTGAGGTGCTGAGCGGTAGATCAGAGATGCGGACATGGACCTCGGCATGAATACGTTCGTAGTTAGGATAATAGACGAGAATAGCATCCAATGCAACTTGGTCGAGGATTGGAAGCATGCTTGAAGGAGAGTTGGTGAGGAAATAAGCGAGGATAGGCTTGGAGAGGGCCAGGTGAAGATAGGAAACCTCGAGTGATTCGGCATTGGCTGTAATACATGTTGAATATATGAGAATAAAGAGGAATTACGTGAAACTCACTTTCACCCAGGTTCTTGATACGTTGGCCGTAAACGGATGCACCACTCTCGTCTACGTATGTCATCAAGAATTGTCGGAAATGTTTGATAATGGACCGCCGAACGCGGTCCGTTGCGATCCATTCAACAATCGACTTGGCTTTAATGTCGCCCAGCTGTTCGAGAGGGAGTTCCTGAAAACCAGTTTGTTCAGTATCTGCGCATGCTTCTATTTTGTAATGCAAGGTCACGAACATCGTCGACGCCATCCATATCGTCCATGTCTCGTCTTTCGTCATATTGTCGCCGCGCACGTTGCTTGATGCCGGACAGGAGGCCTCCATTAACTTCCTCCTCGTCCTCAAGGCCATCACTCTCCAAAAAGGTTGGTCGACTCCGCCTCGCTGCCCGCGCACCGCGTCCAGTACGAGCTTGGCGGTCGCGTCGGTTCATTGCCGCTTCAGCTGCACGCCTCGCGCGTGGGTCCATTGGATCAAAGTCCTCTTCATCATTAATGTCGGCATCCGAGTATCGGTCCAAAAGTTCGTTCGTAGAGTAATCCCTAGAAAGACAAAATGCGTAAATAAGAAAAGCAAAACGCGTTTTGACGCGTGCTGAAGAAGAACACTACGCACTCTTCTAAGTTCTGTCCAAACAAATCCTCGCCTTCGTCATCTTCATCTTCGGCGACAACATCTCCCTCATCATCCAGATCCTGAGCGGCGTCACGTTCGTCCAAACTATCGTCGGTATCCGAAAATGGTGCAGGAGGCGAAGAAGGCGGGAGAGAGGATTCTGACTCGCGACGTGCTGGCGCCGCGGGCCTAGTGGGAGGCGAAGAATCGCGGGCACGCTTCTGGCGACGTGAGCTTGGTTGAGACTGTTTTATTTCGTTCAAAAAACAACGTTATGGCCAACGATAGCAAAGATTCCATACCATAGAAAAGGTCAGAGGTGAAGATGCGATGGTCAGCTGTCGCTAACCGGCGTCTGTTCTGCACGCGACGCGTTCGTGACCCCGGTATAGTAGACGCGAACTCATCCTATAAGTAATCTAGATCACTAATGCTCGTGCAGTACGTGCAGATCGATTTCATGCCAGGCCAATGTTCCTAACACTACTCTTATAATCACATTATACAGAAAGCATTTTGAATTGCTTGAATGGCTTAGCAGTTCAAAAGAGAGCTAAACTAAGATCTCAATTCCGAAGCTAAATATATAAACTCAAAACTTCGGTAGCAGTGCAAATTATATAGTGAGTAGTAAGCATGCTAAGCACTTAGCCGAACGTCAAGAGAAGCGGTAAAAATAGCGATAATTGTAGCATTTATGTAATCATGAGCGTGCAAAATAAAAAGTAGTACAAAACACTGACATGACTTGGAAGATATGTTCTGGCGTGTGTCGCGAAATCAGCTTCGTGCAAGCACCGAGTTAAATACAAAGTTGCCACACTCGCAGCTTAAGACGGTGAACAAAGCCACACTTTTCCTGTATATAAGCATTCTATAATTAGTCCAGGGTATTTACAGCTGATGTGCCGATGGTGCCTCAGAAGGCGAGATGGTTGGTGTAGAACAAGAGTTACACAAAGCTTCGGAGGCTGACGCGCTGACAGCGGACTCCCCTGTCACGTTGAAGCCCATTTGGTCAACTGGCGTGACTCTGACCGTGACGCTACTCGGTGTAACGACCTCGCTCTATCACTTGCCTCCAAGATCACGTTTGCCGATTTTTACAAAAGACGTCTCTGGAGAAGAAAACGAACCTACTGCTATAAATTTGATCGAAGAAAAGCTATGTCTTACTGAGGTTACTCAATGCAACCTGTATAGCCAATGATGATCGTCTCCTGTGCGGTTTCTGAAGGGATTGCGAGCCTAGCAAGGCGCGAGAACATCAGACTTCTTTATTAGTAATAGCAATGCCCAGGAAACCATAGCTCTAAAACACGCTTCTAACATAAAGTCAAAAGAAGGGTGATTAATACCTCATACAGAAGCTCCCACAAGGAAATAACGTACAAGAAGCATCGGTTTGCGTTGCTTGGCATATGACACGAGCCCACCTTCGGGCCCAAAACTTGACCGACTAACCAACACTGTGAAAACGTAAAGTGTGTTGTTCTTCCCCATTTTAGGTGTGGCGACGCTCTTGAAGTTGCCACACACAATTAGGATAAATAGGCGGGGGAGGCTATGAACGCTCATCACCAACCCATCGAATCCTAGTTTCGTACAATGGCTACCACTACAACCACCTCTCATACTGTCGAGGCTACTCTCGACGAGATTCGCAATATCCTCAACAAGCGTGCGCCTCTTATCGCAGGAGTGCTCCCGGTTAAGGAAGAGTCTCTCTCGATGTTTTTCAAGAAGGATCAGTCTGGGCACTGTCTTGATGCTTTGTAAGCGTGTCTACGTGTTGAAGGACATCACCAATTACTGACTGTCTTTCATAGCTATATCTCCTTTCCTAATGCCAATGAGGAGCAGCTTACCGCCCTCTTTGATGCCTGTCAACCCGCGACCTTTGGTCTGAACGACAAAGACGTCTTCGACGAGACATATCGCAAGGCCGGAAAGCTTGACCGGGTTAATTTTGCAACCAAGCTCGGCGCGGAGCTTCCACGGCTCATTGAACTCATCGAATCCCACCTTCTGGACGGTAAACGACGTGTTAGAGCGGAGCTCTACAAACTCAACACCTATGGTGCGCCCCTCCTCTATTCATTTCTTTAGTACAACTCTAACGTATACGACAGGTGAGGGCTCATTCTTCAAGCCACACAAGGACACTCCACGCGAGGGCACAATGTTTGGCTCTCTCGTAATTGCATTCCCTACTCCCCACACAGGTGGCGCGCTCGTCTTTCGAAACCAAGGCAGGGAGTGGACCGTTGACGCCGGTCAAGACCTCGCACGTGCTGGGAAACCCAACACTATCTCGTATGCAGCATTCTTTAGTGATGTCGAACACGAGGTATTGCCCATCACTTCCGGCCACCGGGTGACGATCACGTACAACTTGCACTGGTTGAACGAAGATGGTGACTTGTCAGACGACAGCGACGACAACGGCGACAGAACTAAGGCTGGCACTCAGACTGATAGTAGAGATGGACCCACGGACGTGACTCTGTTGACATCTCAGATAGATGCGGACGCTGCGCTCCGTGTGGCGCTCGGGCGTGTTCTCGCAGACCCGACTTTCCTCCCACACGGCGGCTGGATGGGTTTCGGCCTCCGCCATCAATATCGGAATGACTTTGTCCCTCGGGCGCACGAGCTCAAAGGCGCAGATGCCGTGCTTGAGCGGGTGCTTTCAAGTCTTGAGCCACTGGCGCGCCCGACAACAAAAGTAATATACGACAGTGTACAACACTACGGCGAGTACGATGAAGAATCGGTAGCGACGTTCATGCTCGACAAAGTTCCAAATGCGGGCCATCAGATCGAAAGTTTCCTAGAGTTTATGAGCTGGCAGAAAAATCTGAAGGTTAAGCAAATAGGAGGAGAGCCGCAGGATTTGAGTGAGTACGACTACTGGCACAACAGGAGCGAGGAGAAGGAGAAAGAGGATGACAAACGGGAGTTTATGTGGGTTACGGAACTTACCAAAGCTGGTAGGCAGGATGTTCCTTATGTGGCATACGGAAACGAAGTGAGTTCTATTTTGAGTATCCTTACCGCGGGCCATCTAAAAACAACAAATGCGATTTAGGCTTCATTGAGCTCATTCTATGTAGATGTATGTCTCGTGGTTGAAGTTGGACCTCCCGGTTCGCGTAAGGTGGAGCCTGTAGATCAGCAGTAACCACCATGATTACAATGGTTGTGTATTGAATTTGTTCTTTTTCTTTTTATTAAATTGTAGCTCCTTTGATGCCTGCTACTCAGGTGACATCCAAATCCACAAGGTGAAAACGTTGCTTGACCTCTACCGCTAACCATCATGATAGTATTGGGACTCAAATGAATTCGGCATGACAGTGATGCAACTCAAGCAACCTTGATTGTACTTGGCACTCTCAATACCGCATTTCCCAAATCTAAAAAAAAAAATGCTACTTCTTAAGGACATAAACATTCTTGCTATGAACTCCATCATCGAAGAAGGACTATTTTTCCGAAGGCTGTTTAGTAGTATAGACATCTCCACGCTCACATGGTTATTTCGGACTTAGGGATTTGCAAGTTATGTGATCGATCGACAATGGCGTCCAAGTTAGATCGCGATCTGACTGAGGGTTTGCCCACCAATTTGACATTTTTCATAGCAGGACAGCTCCAAGGATCGTGATCTAACTTGGGCGCCGCTGTAGCAAGCTACAGAGGTATCGTGTTCTTTGCTAATAGAACTCAGGAGGAGACAGTTATGACATAAGTAGCGAAAATAAGGGCAAGTAACGCCATCTCTTACTAAGAAATCCCACGAAGAATTAGCTCTTAAGGAGTATTGGTTTGCATTATTCAGTACTTGACACGATCCCACCTTCGGACTCGAAACTTGACCGACGGCCAACGCTGTGACATTGTGAAGAGTATTATTCTGCTCCGCTTTAGGAATTAATGACGATCCTCTTGAAGCTGTCACATGCAATTAGCATGAATGGGCTCAGGGGGGCTATCAACGCCTACCACTAGTCCACTGACTCCCAGTGGTTCGTACAATGGCCACGCCTCCGTCCACCTCTGCTGCTGTTGAGACTGCTCTTGGCGAGGTTCGCAAAATCCTCAAAAAGCGCGCGCCTCTTATTGCAGGAGTGCTCCCAGTCGATGAAGAGTCTCTCTCGATGTTTTTCAAAAAGAATCAGTCTGGGCACTAGTTTCTTTACCTCTCGCATGTGTATGACGCAACGGATGGACGCCTGAGAATACACGCGATAACCAATTCAGTAATAAACGCTTCTCTTGACTCGAGTCACGGTTGGTTTTGGATCATCGATCAGCGGTTACCCGACCCCACCACTGTTTCAACCCCAAGACCTCACTTGAAAGCGTTGCTGGCAATGTACTGGCATTGCCCTGTTCTCAGTTAACGTTGTGATCTTTCATCTGACTCACTCTGCAAAGCAAGGAGCCGGTTTCTATAAATAACGATACGGCCAGTTAGAGCTACTAAGTATCAAAATCTCGTCAGCCATTCTCCCTTGACTAGGACCTGCTGGCAGATCCACCACCACTATCATCACAGACTGAGACTCTCCATACCAGCGAAGTAGTATACGAGATGCAGGACTTCTGCATTGGACACGCTGTGCATCAAATGTGATATTTTCTCCGCCGAAGTTGGGTCATTGGTTTGCTTCGTTTAGCAGCCTTCCTGCAGAAATAAGACACGAGAAGCATCGTCGTCCAACAGTCACAACTTGATCGCCCTTCGGTCCCAAAACTTGGCCGACTAAAACCTGGCAATTGTGACTGCTTATATGGTACTACCAGCTACTACATTTTTTTTCGGCAGATAATAAGTCTTGGAGCCGTCACATGGAATTAGCATAAATAGGCCTAGGAGCTCGAGATGTTCACCCACAAATCCATCAACCCCTCCTCCCTCGACTCTTTACCATGGCTACTCCTCCACCCATTTCTGATACCGTCGAGACTACACTTGGCGAAATATGCGACATTCTCAACGCTCGCGCGCCTTTCATTGCAGGAGTGCTTCCAGTTGAGGAAGAATCACTCTCGGCATTCTTCAAGAAGGACCAGTCTGGGAACAGTCTTGACGCTCAGTGAGTGGTTTCCATCCCTGGTGTATATTGGTCACTGTTAAACAATTTATACTTATAGGCACATTGACTTCTCTCGGGCCACTCAGGAGCAAATTGCCGCGCTCTCCGACGCTTCCCACCCAGCAGCCTTCGGCCTGAATGACAAGGACGTCCTCGATGAGACGTATCGCAAGGCTGGCAAGCTCGACCGTGCCGACTTCTCCACCAAACTCAACGCAGAGTTGGCTCGATTTACGAAACTCATCGAAGTTCATCTTCTGGATGGTAAAACTCAGATTCGAGCCGAGCTGTATAAACTTAACACCTACGGCACGTTCTTCCTTCGCTGAGCTTATTTGATCGAGACTGAACAGACATGACAGGAGAAGGTTCATTCTTCAAGCCTCACAAGGATACACCACATGCAAAGACGATGTTTGGCTCTCTCGTCCTCGTGTTGCCTACCACTCATACTGGGGGCGCGCTCGTCTTCCGGCATCAAGGCAGCGAGTGGACCGTCGACGCCGGACGAGACCTTGCACTTGCTGCAAATTCCAACGTAGTCGCGTACGCAGCGTTTTTCAGTGACGTGGAGCACGAAGTGCTGCCAGTCACGTCGGGCCACCGGGTGACGATCACATACAACCTGCACTGGCTAAACGAAGCCGGCAAGATGCCAGATGGAGACGAGGAAGACCATTATAGCAAATATGAATGGGTATATTACGAGCGTATGCGTAAAACTGCTCCTTCCGCCGAGGACGTTGCAGTGCCCTTGTCTCAGGCAGACGCTGACAAGGCGCTCCGTACCGCAATCGAGCGTATCGTCGAAGACCCAACGTTCCTCCCCCATGGCGGCTAGATGGGCTTTGGTCTTCGTCATCAATATCAAAACAGCTCTGTTCCGAACGCGCGGGAGCTCAAGGGTGCTGACGCAGCGCTCGAGCGCGTACTCTCGAGCCTCGGATCATTGTTGCGTCCGGCGACAAAGGTAATTTATGACAGCATACAGCACGACGACTACGAGCACGACGACGCGGCTGCGAAGTTTATGTTCAACGAAGTCCCAAGGCCCCAAGATCAGGTCAATGATTTCGTCGAAGACTTGAGCAGTTATTCCGACTTGGAGGTCAAGCAAATCGAAGGAGAGCCGCAGAATCTGAACCATTATCGTTATTGGTCCGACGACGACAGAGACCAGGAAAAGAAAGTGGACAAGAGGGAATTTAAATGGATCACAGAACTTACCAAAGTTGGGAGGCAAAAATTTCCTTACATAGCTTATGACAACGAAGTACGTCCCGCTTTCTGTCTGTTAACTACGACTTGTTCTGATGTGATAATTCGCTTTTAGGCTACCATGAGTACTTTTTATGTTGACATCTGCCTTGTAGTCGAGGTTGGTCCTCCGAGTTCAAGAAAGGAGGTACCTGTGGTAAACAGATGGAGATTTGGGCCGCGGTGTACCTTCCGATGCGTACGTCGCTAACTCTCGTACATATTTACAACATCAATTATTAGCTTGATTCCCAACACGACGCGGCTTTTCGACTTGTACTAGTATAGTATGCCAGCAAAAATATGTGAAATCCCTATAAAATGAGACATACTTGGCCCCTCAGGAATTGGTTTGGGGAATTAAATGCAACCGGAGAAAGAGAGGGTTGAGAAGGGACTATGCGAATGTAAAATGGGCGTTGGGGTCTCAGAGCGCATCGCTGGCAGCGCCTGCTCCCACAGCCCACCTTCCCCCCTCTCCTTCCCACACACACACCTCTCTCTCCCACACGCCATCGACTCTACCCATTCACCTCCTCGTTTTCCTCCTAGACTAGAAACTTGAGGTGCTGGATGCTACTGAGGCCCCGCGATAGTACCGCGACTGGTTTTTTGCTTTGCCCAAAGTGGAGAGGTACGTACAAACTAGCGTTTGCCTGAGCATCAGTTCCCGGCTGGTTCGATTTGCATCGAAGGAGCATTAATTGAGGCCCTTTGCTTTGGCATGAGGCTGCTCTTGATCTGAAAATCTCAATAGAATTGTGACAGTGCAGTCGCAAGGCCGCGAGGTCGATGCGTATTTTGACAACGTCGACCTGCTCAGACTCTTCGTCGCTCAGAACCGACTCATACGTTGGGTAAAACGGCCGCTGCCACCCACCACAGACTCTCCAAAATTATTCTTAATTTTTTTGCGGTGGACGGCACTTCTCTGCTCGCTTTTGGTGAAATCGACGTGGCCGTCGGCAGGACGACGTCCTCGCCATACACACAACATTGTTCCGGAAAGGGTTCCGGTTGAAGAAACGTCGCTGTCAACACTTTCTGAGGAGCAGCTCAGATATTCTTAAGTTCACCGTGAGTGTGTTTGCGCTCACCACACATTGTCTCTAGCTTGACCCTTACTCAGCTCTGTTGTATTCTTTTAGGTTGCTGGGCACAACACACGGCGGCGCTCTTTCAATCCCTGCTCAGCTCGCAACACTTAGCCTTTGGCCACGAATCGCAGCGACGTCTTCCATGAGACTTACTGCGAGTCCTGCCACAGGATCGCCCGTGCTGATTTTTAACCCAAATTAAGGCAGAACATGCCACGGCTTGCTAAGACGCTACATCTGGTACAGTGAAAAACATGTTGAAGCTCGGTTCTGTAAGCCCGCCACCTATGGCACTTGGACTACCCACTACTAAACCTTGCCTGATACCGCTCCGACGGATATTACCGCGACGAGGTTAATCCGGGCATCAAACACCAGAACGTTGTTTTTTGTTTTGGGAACAACACTCCCGATTTCCTTGTATTTTTGTATATATTTGAATTAGACGTAATGGGGGGGGGGGGAAGTCCCGTTAGATCCAATGTTAAACACGTCTCATGCACCCCCTTCACGCGCCCCAAATTCCAACAGATCTGACGGGGGAGAGCTCCATTCTCCCAGTCACTTTGACGACGCTCCACGCGAGGTCACGACGAGTCTCGGCTCTGGCGTACGTACACCCTCCACCCTCTTTTTGCTCCCCACACAGGTGATAGGCCCCTACTCCGGACCAACACGAGGGGGAGGTGGGAATCGCGTCGATATCGGGCAGGAGACCCACCGCGAATGGGTCGAGCACCCCAGACGTGCACGGCGTTCTCCAGCGGTTGGGAAGCACGAGGCGTTGCCCATCGATTCGAGCCCCGGGCCTCAGGGGGACAATCAAGTCCAACCCACAATTGGGCGAAGCAGGCCGCCACCGAGCCGTCAGACGAGCGACGGATGGAAGGGACGTGCGGTGGTGGCGGCGGTGCGGGGTCAGACGACCGTGACGTCGACTCGATGTCAGATGGCGTTGACGACGACG
>JAZHGK010006880.1:0-31122 GCA_037855215.1 Waitea zeae | reverse complement strand
TTTGTACTAAGCTGACGCAACAGGCAACGTTATGAATACGTAAAGATTCCCCGATCTTTTAGCAATCGTAAAGCTCTGAGTACTTGAACGCTTGCTGGCACACTACACGTTCTGTTCTAAGTCTAAACGGGCGATAAGGTGTACCATGATTTTAGACATTCGAACACGTGGCCGAGAGGCATGTCAACGTCGAGAAGCAAACTACCAAACGGTGGTGCAATTTGTTTGCGTAAGTCGTTTTACCCCTACCGTTTCTTGCACACCAATTTCTCACTGCTTCATAGTATTATGAAGCTCCTGCATGCTCAAAGCCACAAACGTTGGCGTAACTGCCGGAGAGAGACTGGGACTCAGATGCGGCCAAGGGGTACGGCTGTCCTCCAGAAATTCCGATATCCCATCAAATTCTCGGATCTGAAATGCTGTCCGCCACATGCGCCAGCGCTCAATGGTAAATTGACAGTCATTTATCAGGGTTTCTTGTGAACTCACACTGGCCTACTCTGTCCAGAATCGGATGTTCTGGACCAAGTGCTCATACACACTTTGCACATATATATATAACGCAAACATACGTTAACATACCCCACTAAATTTTTGCCGTCACTTGTGTCTAGTACCCACCTAGTACCTTCGATTTGTGCGAAATGTCTGGCGTGCTCGTTGAAACAAGAGAAGTTTCAGAAGACACAAGGGGTAGGTCTCAAACGACTTGTTGAATGTCAAATGACTGATGCTTGAACACTTAAACTCAACTCTACAACCATCAGAATTGCCTTCTCGTGCGGAGACCCCGCTAAAGCTTACTGGTGATATGATTCCTGACCCAGGCATCTTTCATCCACCACTTCGCAAAGCAACTCCCAAAAGTTCTCACATCGTCGGTTCTTTTCACCAATGCGGAGAATTTCTTTCCATTGCGCTAGAAGACGACCTCAGTCGCGCCTTTTCCCTTCGTGATCTTGCATCAGCGTTGCTCAGGGCTCTCAGACAGCATACAGATCTCGAAGCCCTCTCAGAGTGCACCGCTCTCTACCGAACAGCTCTCAGATGTCTTCCAGACGGTCATTCCGAGAAGATTAATTTCAGTCTTCAGCTGGCCGAGACTCTCATGATACGTACAGACCAGATTGTGGACGAAGAATCGTTGTCCGAAGCCATCGAAATCTACCGGTTGGCCCTCAAGTCCGATGTGCCCCAGAGCATATCCCGTCAGGAGGTCATCAGCTTCCTTGCGATGTCACTGCAAAAGAAGTATCTACAATTTGGCGACGATACCTTGCTCTCAGAATCAGTGTCTTATCATCAGAAGTGCCTCGCAATCTGCCCGGTTGACCATCCATATCGAGGCCGCGCACTTACGGAGCTCGCTAATGCCTCACGAGTGCAATTCAATTCTCCTGGGTTAGATTCCTCTGGGGACCAGTCTGTGCTTACAAATGCATTGCGCCTTCTCGAAGAAACACTTGCGCTTCCTGCGGCTTTTGCTACACACCGCGGTCATACCCTGCACCATCTAGGCCTTGTCATTCAGGAGCACTATTACAAAGATCGAAGTAACTCACAGGCTCTCGAGAAAAGTATTGACGTTTTTCGTGAAGCTATTCAATTACTTCCAAATCAGCATCCGGAGCGTCCACTAGTTCTGTGTAGCCTTGCAAGCTCGTTGTTCATCAGTTTTCGAAGAAATGGCTGCAAAAATACAGAATCTGAAGGTCTGAGCCTCTACAAGGAAGCTTTTAGGTCTATTCCTTCTCATCACCCATACCACTTATATGCGGTTTACAACTATAGCAACGTACTTTTTAGCAACGCATTAGCAGATGGTAACCTTGATCAGTTGGCCGATGTTATTTCCATGTGTCGACAAGTCCTTGCTTCATGCCTACCCAAACGCCCTGCCCGTAATAACTTTTTGTCATGGGTTGGGCAAATGCAGGAGCCTTATTTTGACTTTACTGAAGACACTGACGCACTTCATGAGATGGTCAACATTCAAAAGCAGGTCCTAGCAACGCGTCCTCTTGACACACTAAGTCGAGCTATTTCTCTCACAAACTTGGGTGTCGCACAGATTCAATACGCTGAAGTTTTTGAAGATAAGGAAATGGTTTATGATGCAATCGCTCATCTCCGCACTGCTGTATCCATTGTCCCTTCCAACAACCCTGATATTCGTCATCCCATAGGAAACTTGGGTCGAGCTCTTCTAATCTATTTTAACTTCTCCGGCGACAACACGTCTTTATCCGAGTCTATAGAGCTTCTGAAGACGAGTCTGCGAGTGCATCTCGCCGAAGTAAAGGATCCTCGACGATGTGCATCATTTGTGCCATTGTCAGATGCCAGTATCACACATTTGAAGTGCACGGGCGACTCTAGCCTACTCAGAGAGATGATTGGTATATCAGAAGAGTCCTGCAAGGATGAGACAATATCGGATTCTGATCGTAAAAAACTGTACTACCTGCTCGCAAGGCTTCACGTCGCACAATCGTCATGGGATATGGCGCTGAATTACTTCCATTCCCCGACCTAATTCAGTCCGCGAAGACAGCTACAAGATGCTACCAAAGTCGTTCTAGCTTTTGACGAGGCGCCCACTAACACGTCCTCAGACTTACTACTAGGAGCCCGTGTCCTTGACGCACACTTGACAGTAATACGCTTCATACCGAAAGTGGTGCATTTTGGTCTCAACCACGGCGCACGTTTACGAGAACTTTCCCTTGCCGGGACTTTATGCCGTGTTGCTGCTATGCGAGCCCTTCTTCTCGATCACCCGAAGAGATGTGCAGAGATCCTCGAGGCCGGTAGATCAGTATTCTGGTCTCAAGCACTTCAGTTACGGTCTTCCTTGGACTTTTTGCTTCCAGAGGAAAAGAACGAACTCCTTCAACACTTCAGGTTTCTCGAGACCAAAAACAACGAGGCCTCACCCAACAGTCGCGATGAAGCTCACAGCAAGGCTACCGAACTGCGACGTGTGAATGCTCGAATCGATGAAATCGTTACGAATATTCGCATGCGACCTGGCCTTGAGCACTTTCTCAAAACACCTCCTTTCTCAAGTCTTGCATCGTCAGCAAATCATAGTATTGTCGTGCAGCTTATCGCAACCGACGTTGCCTGCTTCGCTACAATCATTCTTAACTCGGATGGGGATATGCGACAAGTGCATCTATCAGAAGCAAGTCTCGATACCCTCAAGGACCTAAGAATGCGCCTCTCGTCCAGTGAGCTGCGCGATGCTATGGTGGCTATTCAGCCAACTCAAAAAGATACTGAGTTTCGGCTCAAACTCAAGTCCAAGCCACGCAACACATCCTCCGACGAGGCTCATGCGGCACTTCATCTTCTCGGAGAGGTTTGGAATCGGATAGTATTCTCAATTATCAGTGAACTTGGTCTTCAGGTGAGTTCTCTCTTATTCCCTGGCTTCGAGTCCTTGGATCTAATAAGGTATTCAGAAGTGGACAGGATGTGAGCGTCCAAGAATCCACTGGTGTCCCTCAGGCGATCTTGTGTTTTTTCCATTGCACGCAGCTGGTGTCTACACTGGCCAGGCTACTACATGCGCTTCCGACTATTTTGTATCCTCGTATACTCCATCTCTGTCGATTTTGATGAAATTGCAGAAAAACCTAGGCTCCACCCCACGCAAAAAGCTTGAAGGCCATTGTAATTTCTGAGCCTAGTCCTCCCGGATTCAACCCTCTGATGCGCGCGGAAGAAGAAGCGATGATGGTGACCAAACTGATTCGCGAAGCCGATGCAACAGTGCTGGAGAAGCATGAAAACGTATCCACAACTCCATTTTCGCTCGAAAACCTCAAGAGCGCCCACCTCTTGCATCTCGCATGTCACGGTCATCAGAGTTCTGATCCTTTGAAGAGCTTCTTCGCGTTTGAGGATGGCTAGTTCAGCATCCAGCAGCTGATGAAGCTCGATCTGCCTCAGGCGTCGCTGGCGTTTCTTAGTGCGTGCGAGACAGCAAAGGGAGATAAGCAGTACCCCGACCAGGCCGTTCATCTCGCTGCGTCGATGTTGTTCTGTGGTTTTCGAAGTGTGATTGCAACGATGTGGTGAGCTCCTCTTGGCTTATATGAGCTTGACAAGGATCTAATACATTACTAGGGCCATGGGTGACGCTGATGGGCCAGTAGTGGCAAAAGCAGTTTATGAGTACTTGCTGAAATCTGAATCGTTGGACCTGAACGACGTGCCTTATGCGCTTGATACAGCAGTACAGGCGTTGCGGTCTAAGGGGCTTCCGCCCAGCCGATGGGCGACATTCATCCACCTGGGTGCATGAGAACGTAAACAGAGAAGTGACTGCATATTTTTTGAAAAATAATTGTTGGAAAAACATTCACCGAAATACTAGCTGTGTTTTGTATTTGGTAGCTATTAACTGATGCTTTTAAATTTGAAAACGTGGGGCTGTATATAGTCGTGGCTATTCATGAAATGATCAGGCAAAAACGGCATTTTTCGTAGATTCATGCGTGACAAACGACGCACTTAAATACGGTCATGACTCATCAAGGCGTTGTTGACTATTCGTTTTGCATGGTATTTGAACGGAAGAGCTTGTAATACCGCTTTTCAATAAGACCAATGGGAGGATAATTACTGGTGCCAGTCATCGAGAGCGGATGATGGGGCCCCAAGTTGATTCACTTTGGTTTATATAAATTTTTCTCGTGTCCTTCCCCAGGGTTTAAATAGCAAAGATACAATGGATGTCAGAAAGTGATAGTGCAAATGTTTTCATAATATACATCATGCTCGACTATTGCCTAATCATCTTCATCCCAATTGTTCGCTTGCTGTGGCACTTTTGGCCCTCCTGCTGGCTTGCTCATAATTATAGCATCCACGGACAAAACAGAAATTGCGGCCTCCGTCGCAAGCTTAATCGACCAGCTTTTGGCGCTGAGAGGATCAACAATCTTGTGCTCCACAGCAGACAATGTCCCATCGGTCTCAGCCTGAAAAAAGTTTATGAGTTGAATTGTAGCGATTCTCGAGGTACAGTAACTTGGTTACCTCAATGTCCACACCCCAAGCTTCCCCGCCTTGCGCCTCATGCTTTGCCCACAATCGGCTGAGAACTTCATTCCCTTCCGCTCCGCCAAGTGCATTTTCCGCCAGTGTTCTAGGAATGACCTCGAGCGCCGTAGCATACCGACGCACCGCATGCTGCGCCAATCCACGGAGACCCACACCATATGCATCCACGCGCTTCGAAAGTTCCAACTCCGTCGCACCGGCTCCAGGAACAAGGCGAGGGTCTTTCAGCAAGCTCTTTAGTACATTCACGCCATCGTCCACCGCCCGTTCGAGATCGTCCAACCGGGACGCGGTCGCGCCACGCAACACCACCGTTGCCGTTCTCGTCCTTGCGCCTGCGGATGGGTCGAAGCCAGGCTCGCCCTTCGCCAACTGCCGCAAGACGGTGACGCGATCGCCACCAACTTCCGTCGTCTCAAAGACGTCTACAAAGCCAGCTTCCTCGGGAGTTGGAGCACCCATGCGCGCGAGCGGGGTGGCACCAACGACGCGACATAACCTTCGGAGCTCGAATTTGGAAGGTATCTTCAGCACGGCGATGCCAAAACGATTGAGGTAATGTAATGCCAGCTCGCCAACAGTGGAGCCGGCGATCACTACCTTCACACCAGAGTCCGCGATTTCTTTAAATATCTAACTTTTAAATTTAGTATATGCTATAATTTAGCGCGGAGCGACAAACCTTCTCTACGTGTTGTTCTTCGCCGCGAGTAAAGTTGAGCATTTCGTCTTTCGTTTTAATCAAAACCGTTCCCTTTGTCTCTCCCTGCGCCACATCCAAAGCGGAAGTGAAGACTGCAACCTTTGCCTTGGTCACGTTGATAACATCGCCTATTCACATTATGAGATAGGCCTCTCAGAAACGATAGTACGAACTCACCTTCTGGCTCCCGGCCGAACACCATACCTTGCACCACACGACTCTGGCTCAAGCTACCGCCCATAATCTTCACAACCCGCACATTGTCCACATTGAAAGTTTGTGGATTGGAGGGCATGACGGCTAATGCAGCCTCAGCAACGAGGTTTGCGAGGGTGTCTTCATAACCGTACTGTTTTGATGCGATAGCAGGGCGCAAAGCCTCTGCGAGTGCTTCACGAGAGAGTGGTGACGGCAAACTTGATGTTGAGAGGGCTGTGGTAAATGTTAATTCTACTGTCGAAATTCATTGCACTTAGGACGCACTATCAAGCTCCGCCAATGTCTTTGCCAAAGCAAGTTCAAATCCTCTGATAATCTCACTGGGATGCAAGCCCATAATAAGCAAATTTTCCGACTTCTTGAGCATCTCGCCAGCGAGGATAATGACAGCATTCGTTGCATCTCCCATCTTAGCTTCTTATTAACCCGAAAGTGTAAAAACGCTGCAAAGTCAAGCGCACCTCCGCTTCTTGGGCTTGAGACGCCATTACGAGCAGCTTCGCAGCAGGGTGCACGACCTCGACTTCACGGATGATGGTCGCCGCATCCGATGTCACAAAAAGCTTCCCGAGGTGGTTGATGAGGAGCTTGTTTCTCCCTGGTCACACGTAAGGAGATCAGAAACAAAAAAATCACACATAGGTTGTATAGCTATATACCATTCGGTCCGAACGATGTTCGAACAAGATCGGAGAGTTCAACGACTGCTTGAATGTTACGAAGGACAGCGTCCTCGATGCCTTGCAGGTGCTGGAATTTCCAGCGTGTCAGTACTTTATGAGAAAATCAACAAGACTATGTTTGCCTTATAGCCCTCTTTGAAGAGTTGGATATTGTTAGCTTTAGGGACTTTGAGCGACATGGCTGAGCCGGAGGGTGTAGATGAGTGACGAGGAAAAGGAAAGGACGAGAAGACTTGCAGGATCTCTCGAGACGCGTCGGGCTTCTTCAGCGCTTCACTCACCGACCAGCATTGGCCGTGACCGTCTGAGGTTGACCATCCTCTGCTCGACTCTCACATGAACTGTAATACTTGACTATCTCTTCTTTCGTAATGCCTATCAATGCAGTCGCCGCTATCTTAAATAACTTTGTGCCATCAACTTACTACATTCCGCTGCTGACCGCAGTTGGAGGTATCTACGCTGCACGCGTGCTCGCACAGGGGCGGAAGACCACTCGCGAAAGAGATTTACATGGGAGGATCATCCTGATTACCGTGCGCAAGTCTGTATTACTCCTGTTGCTAGTACTGAATATCTTGTAGGGCGCATTTACGCCACTAGGTCTCCAGCTCGTCCAAAGCCTGGCTGAGCGTGGTGCACATGTCATCGCCCTCTCCCCAGAGCCCATCACTTCCCCTCGGGTCGACCTGCTCGTTGACGCCTTGCGCGGTGCAACGAAAAACGAAAAGATATTTGCCGAACAATGTGACCTAGAATCTGCGACCTCCGTGCGTGAGTTTTGCACGCGCTTCTTGACGGGAAACGAGACTCGTCTCGATGCCATCGTCTTCACGCATGAATACCACCATGTCGGTGCTTTGTTCTCAAAACCTTCGGAGGCCGACGATGCAAGACGCCATGCAATGGCGATGGCCACATTTCTCATCATCACCCTCTTGCTTCCGGTGTTTCTCGTCGCTCCATCAGAGCGTGATATAAGGATAGTCAACGTGTGCAATCCATTCTATGCCGCCGCGGTACCAGGATTTTCTGCGTCTGTCACAAGGGCGCCTTCCTCTTCCTCCGTCTTTTACAAAGAGGGTCTACGATCACTACGAGCCGTCTTGTTGACGCGACATCTACAACGGGTGCTTGATGCCCTCCCAAACAGAACACAAGCTCCCCAAACGGAAGGCACGCAAGAAGCAATTCCTGTCGTGAGCGCGTCCGCACAAAAATCGAACATCGTTGCCGTGACTGTGTCGCCTGGGTTCAGTCGGATGGACACAGTCACGCCTTTGCTTGGGCCAGACGTGTCGAACGTACGATTTGTTTTGTAAGACGTAAAGCTTCTTTTTCTTATTTTATACGCTAAATCTATTTTTCTTTCTCAGATATCTTCTCTTCTATCCTCTTATATATCTTTTATCCAAAGCGTCGGGTGCCGCCGTACAAACTGTCCTCCATGCTCTATTTCTTCCAACACCATTCAAAGCAATCGCCACCAGCTCAAGCGCTCCTCGCCGAACGACGGATTCTGATCCGGATTCCATGCCCGAAGAAGTCCTCAAACCTGGAGCACTTTATCGCGAATGCGCCGTCGTACGGCTTCCAATCCCACATATACCTATTCAAGTTGAAGCAAAGGGCACCAAAAGCGCGAAAGGCAAGGAGAAGGAAGACATCGGTGAACCTATGCCAATGCCTGATGATGGTGAAATGGGTGGGCTGGGAGTAGGTACGGCGGTTTGGGAGAGCTTTGAGGCTGAGTTGAAGGAGTGGGATCCAACCTCTACTCCGGATACGAAAGACTCATCAGATCAATCAGTAAATAAGTGAGACCCGATGTATACAGCCTTTGGAACGATTTTATATAGAGCTAGAGGTTACTTGTTGCCAACAAAGCACATGAGCCGGAGAACACATTTGCTTCCGCGGTGGCTGTCCGCCTCTTGCCCAGAGGTCGTCACCACCAGATGCGATGTCGTGACCATTGCGCCGCCGCGCTTCCTTGAATCCTCCGTCGGTCAACCCCTCTCTCGCAATCTTGCTACTCGCGCGACCCCTCTGGTTTTGCTGTTCTACGCCATGAGCCGTACAGACTCTCTGCGAACTTTGAACGACCTTGCAGCAGGTTCGCTCGCCGGCGCTGCGCAGGTACTTGTCGGCCAACCGTTAGACACTATCAAGACACGCGCACAAATTGCACCAAGTTGGTTTATATACGGCTTAATATACTTGAGTCCCTAACCTGATATTAATTCGGGCTCTAGAGGGCATGTTTGTGAGTACATAAACCAGTCACAGAGCGCTACTATATTGAGCAAGGCAGAAAGGACCAACGGACATCTTCCTGCAAACCGTCCGGCGCGAAGGTTTCTTTGCCTTGTACAAAGGTCTCGTATTGCCCATGTATCCCTTTCACCCATCTCATTGGATTTGTATCCCTAGGCATGGCTAGCCCATTGATGGGCATTGCTGCCGTAAACTCGCTCCTCTTCGCTGCATACGGCGGGGCAAAGCGGCTCGTATCGCCTTTCCCCGACCTCTCTCTTAAGGAAATTGCAGTCGCAGGTGCACTAGCAGGAGCGGCAAATACTGTGCTTGCCAGTCCAGGTGCTCAGAACGTCTTTACTTTTAGTCGTTGGTATCTCGGACTGAAACCTCCTGTGGTGCAGTGGAGCTCTTCAAAATCCGGATGCAAGGACAGTACGGTGCTGCGACGGATAAGCGTCTCAGGGACGTTGCAAAAGAGATGTGGACACAATGGGGATTCAGAAAGGGTGTTATGCGTGGCTTCTGGGTGAGTTTGAGATCTTCTCTTCTTCAAGAAAGTTGATCCGAAGACTTTGTTAGATAACATTTGTACGGGAAATTCCTGCATATGCTGGGTATGTATTCTACCGTAGTTTCGATTGCAGCTGCTGAACTTGTGCGATCAGCTTTTACACAGGTACTTTTAATGAGCATCAGTTTTTTACTGTGCCAAATTCTCCTGCTTGTAGGATTCGAATTCACCAAACGCAAGTTCGCCGAGAAGTACGGCCCAAAACCACCCACTTGGGCCCTGTTGCTGAGTGGTGCATCCGGAGGAGTGAGAATCAATCCTATGCTTGGCGCTTTACTACTGAATGCGTGTTTCCGCCCAGGTTGCATATTGGCTATCGTCATATCCGCTTGGTATGTCTTCCTATTTCATAAGTATTTCCGGCGCGGGCAAGCTCATGCTAGCCTTGTGACAGATGTGGTCAAATCACGGATACAGTTGCGACCCATCCCACCAACTGGCCGGCCATGGAGGTACATCGGAGCCGAGCTTCGGGCTGTAATCCAAGAGGGTGGACTGTAATTCCAAATGTCTGTTTTTTCTCTCAAGACTTGTTCTAACTCGCGCTTTTGCAGCCCTGGGCTTTTCAAAGGGCTTTCCCCAACATGTAAGTTTTTGCGTCTCGTTAATTTGGCAACCCATGCTCATATGCTTTCCTTCCTAAGTATTGCGGAGGTGAGTTTGTGTACGCTGGTACGTGCGCTGTCCCTCGGCTCACTCTCCCTTCCTCAGCCTTCCGGCCGCCGCGAGTACATTCGCAGTTTACGAACTCTCACGAGGTACATATGCTTCTTCCTCTTGGTACTCACGTACATGAATTAACCGACCGGAACCGCGACACAGAGTATCTGTTCGAATACACTGGCGTCTGAAATTAATTGGCGTGGAGCAGTGCCTGGATAATGCTTAGTTGGATATTATTAACGATAGTCCCCAACTTGCTATAGGGCTGTAGTGAATGTACTCTCTCACAGCGGAAGTATATCGATCAATGGTTAAACGAAAGCTCTGGTGTGCAAGCCTATATGTGCAGAAAGAGGCTCTTTTCGTTTCTTCCGTGCGGAAAGTTTGGGAGGCACCCGACCCCGCATACCTATTCTTATCTGTTCATACACCCGGACTTGTTCCGTCGTCAACGGCCGCCTTCCTCCTCTGGCAAAGTTAGTATTGGGAGAGGTAAAAGCTGAAGCCCCCGGCGCGCTTTCGGTTTAGATTTCTATAATTCAGTTGATTGACCTACTTTAGATAAGTATTTGAAGGAAATGAGTCTAACGTCTACAAATGAGGCTTCAGGGTCGTCTTTAAAGCTAGGCAAAAGCGTGCCTACTGCACACTTGGTGTTTCAGATACTAATTTCAATTTTAGCCTCCCCTATTGCCACTGCATACCTCGCCCATTTGACTTTCTACCTTCCTTGTCTTCTGCTACCCTTCCACTCTATTCTTTATTTAGCACGAGCCGGACGTGCCACATCTATAACCCTACCCTGCCGTGCGCGCTCGAGTCTCAACCGGGTCTTCAGCGAACGACGGCGCTTCACGCTGCGCTGTCAACGGTGCGGCCCTCCCCCAAACGGCATCTATTTACAGGCCTTTTGCCAATGCATGAGAAAAGTACTCCTCTTGCGTCTTGACTCTCTATCCTGAGATCGTTGCCAAGCCTCAGACGTCATGGCTTAGTAGGGCCCGTAGCTGGTCCTTATCAAGTCAGCTAGCGTAGCTGATGATGGAATTGTTGGTGCGTTGTGATCAAACCCACCCCTCCACATTCACCTTATCCCTACCCTCTTCAACTCGCTTTCTCACCTATGGCGACGTTTGAAAGCCTCCCGGTTGAGCTGCTTGACAAGATATTTGCTCTGGCATGCACGGATGGCGGGTTCACTGCAGGAGCGCTCGCCGGCACATCACGATTCTTCGAGCGTGCATCCGAGGCGACTCGTTATCACACCGTCTCTCTCGTCGGTTGTTCTGCCATGCGGTCGTTCGCAAAGGTAGCAGAAAAGCGTAGACCGAGGGTGATAGACTTGTTTGTTGCGGACCACAATCCTGCATCACCGATGTGGGACATACCAGACCCCTCCTGGGCAGAGGAGGCCCCAACAGAGGCTGATGCTAGGGCGCCATCCAAACATAAATTTTCCAGAAGAGCAAAGTCGATATTGCGTAAAATGCGGCGCAAGTCAAGCAAGTCTCGTATGCGTTCTTCCCAGGTCGCCGCCGAGCAGCTTGGCTTCGCTCATGCCTCGGGTGTGAATAACACCCTCGAGTGCATGCTCTGCTGGGTCGGGCCTTCGCTCCGCACACTCTCTATCGTGCTCACGACGACACCCCGGTTCATTCTCACCCCTACACCCCTCCCACGACTTCAGGAGCTCACGTTGGTCGCCTTTAACTTGCACGCGCCCGCCGTCGACACGCCTGACTCAGGCTTCTATAACCCTGCGGACCTACCCCAGCTTACCCGTCTCCACCTATCCAGCACTCGTGCAGATCTCTCCCTCGTCCTGCACTCCGCGCCTTCGCTTACCCACCTGCGCCTGTCCGGGACCAAGGACCCCGCCCGCCTCCTGCTCGGCCTCCCCGACCCTCTGCCCCCGCACCTCAAGCGGATCGACGTCCAGCCCGCGCTAGGCGAGCACCGTAACATAGGCTTCGCACAGATCTGCCTCGTGGTCGCGCACACCGTCCACCACCTCCGCACGACGTTTGAGCATATGAAGGAGGTTAGGGTGGTCGTAGACGGAGATTGGGCGATGAAGAGGTACTGTTACTCCCAGGCGCTCGCGCATCGAGACTGGTTCGACCGGTTGGAGGGCGGTGGGGGATGTTGGGCGCGTGGTGTAGAGAGGGCAGTAAAAGAAGTGTCCTGACCCTTAGATGAACAATGTATTAAAAAAGCTTGTGAACATGTGGCATTTACATTCTTCAACTAGAATACTACAAGCATTGAGCAGAGGAGGGCTTAGAATTGGAACAAGCATACGGACATCCGTTACTCATAGTACAGCACCCACACCCGTCCACTTGTCACGCTGAGTAAGATCGCACCCTGGCTCTGATCTACATTGATCGTCTCCACCTCTTCCAGGAACAAACCCGGCGGGGTTTTGAGCGTGTGTACAACCCCGGAAACAGCCCGGTGTCGGTCCGACAGGCCCGGTATGGGTACCTCTTCTCCGTGGTCGTTCACCATGATGGGCGGGAACGAGACGAACCGCAGCCTCCTTCCAGGCAGCAAATGCGGCAACAAGACCGGACTCCCATCCGGGTTCACTGCTTGTGAGCTGTAGCACTCTGGCGGGAGGTTGTCCTTGTCCTGCCCCTCGAGTGGGTCAAAGTGCTCTATCCACACGGCGTGGCCAAAGTCGACCGCGAGCAGCGGGCGCTCGCGCACCTCCTCGTCGTCTAACATGTCGGGCGACGGGTCCGGCGCACACACCACCCGGAACGGTTCATCGACGTACCACATCCGCATCGGCACTCCGCCGCCTCTGCTCTCTCTCGGCCCCGCCCGCGCTGGAGAAGAAGGGAACGTCCATTGCAGCCGGTCGTGCGTCACACGCGGGCCCTTGACGGAGGATGGGGTGGATAAAGAGGCGTCGGCAATGAGTGGAGTGCCAAAGTAGTGCTGGGCGAGCACGTAGTCGTTTATGTGCGTCTCGGTGTCGTGGCGGGAGAGTAAAAGGACGGTGCAGCTGACGCGCCGGGACGAAGTAGCGTGAGTAGGCGTGAGCGAGGTCGGCCACCATTGTCGGACAAAGTGGCAAGCATCGGGGAACCTAATGGTATGTTGAGTTCCTGAAGAGAATAGGCTACGGCGACAAAAAAAGAAGAACGCACCATGGGAAAGGATTTTGCAGACCGGGAAAAGTAAGAGTGTCGAGGCGATCGAAGACAGAGAGCTCCTCGTTGTCGATTTTGATAGGTAGAACTGCAGGTGAGCCATCAATACCTGTCATCCCTTCAAAATGAACGACGCCAGTAGCTTGGTCTAGGTGGTTGTCATCCTCGGTAGGATCTTGGGCGTTTGACGAGTCGGTCGCGTCTGTGCCATCTCCAGTTTTGGGCGACGGTACCGGAAAGAGGAAGTAACGGGTGAGTTGTGAAGCTGGCGGGACGAGACGGGGGACGGTGTCGGGTGGGGGGACTTGGGAATTTGGCTTGGGAGAGGATTGGGCGAGGGCGTGGAACATGGACAAGGGGTATATGTGTTGGGTAGCGAAAACGGGAGTCTCTTCATGAACAATGAGGGTGTCATCGTAAAGGATGCACGACCAGTTGCCGGTCGGAATCTGCATGGTGATGAGCCACTGTATGCAGCTATGCAAAGTGGACGACGTACGCAAGTAATGCCAGTATCGATGTACACCACCTCCGACGAGGACCAATCGAGGAGAACGTAGAGTCCAATAGTGTTTGTGGTCGGTAACCAGGTGAAGATGGACAGTATTCGGGCTAAAGGGTCGAGAAGAAAAACGTTCATGACTGCTCCGACCGCATTAAAGGTGGCCAAAGTTTCAAAGGCGGGAGGAGTGGGATCTTCTGATGCAGGGAATGTTAGTCTCATGATGAGGAATTCGATAAGTCGATTTTCTCTCCTAAGAAGACAAACAGAGTGAGCAGAGGTATTGTGACCGAACAAAAGAAAAAGGACAACGTACATGCCTGAGATGCAACGCGCCAAAGTGAAGTAAACCTCCCGCGCATCGAACTCGACGCGGCATTTCCATAGCTCAAGCTGATGCTTTGGATGGTAGACCGCGACAGCCTTGTCCTGCTCCGTGTCCCAGCAGTATACTGACCCGGTTCGCGTCGAACACAGAACGTACGCGGACGCGATGGGCGACAGCCAATCGACCTCTTCATCCGGAGGGGTGCCCATGGACCGGTGGTGTGTGAGACGGGGCGTCCGAGTGCGCCAGGAGGTGTCGATGTTGAACGCTCGGTCGACGACGCGTACGAGCTCTTGGTTCGATAGCTCGGAGAGGCGTTGGAAGCTATCGAGAGGCAACGCACGGCAACGATGGAGGAGCTTCTCTGCGAGCTGTCGATAGACAGGTCGGGCGAAACAAAACTGGCGCAATGTCGTACATGTCTAAGTGATAATCTGGCTGAGTACATGTCAGCGATTCCGAGAAAAAAGTAAAGCACGGACCTGTCGGAGGACAATTACCTCCTCATGCTCTAGGTAAGCCGAGATTCCCAGCAGCAATTCGTATGGAAGTTTCGTAAGCATCGAGTGACTGTTGGTGGTCATTATTGAAGCGTTGAAAAACTCTTCGTGAATGTCGTTCGTTGGCTGTATACTACAGCATGCCAAAGCTACAGTGCTGATTGGAGCTACGGGACACAGGTGAGAAGGGGAAAGGACTGGTGGGAAGTAAGCGCCTCTGGCGGACCTGCGCGCGAGTCTGGCAACCAACGTTCCGGCTCCCGGTCACTGGCCTCATTTTCCGAGGACTTTACGAAAGTTTCAAGTCCCAGACGGGACTTGCCAGATAAAAATCGCTGAGAAATGCTGACTCATCCCGCTTAGCTCAGTGGCAGAGCGCATCACTCGTACTGATTCAGTTGTAGTCGCGATGATGAGATCATTCGTTCAATCCGGGTAGCGGGAATCTATTTTGTAGACTTTTAATTCTGCCCACGAATCCAGGTCCCTTCACAGAAGAACAAAGAAACAAGTGACACCGGAAATAGTTAATTTTTTGGGCAGAACTTCAAAGAAGGCTTCACGTGCTTTCGACGAAGTGACACAGAATGTGACTATGCGACGTCACAGTATCAATGTCACCTACGGTCTGGTTGTCCCCAAAACACCAACTTGCACGCCTTAACAAGAATCTACTTCCTCATGCCACCATCATGGCAAGGTTCAATGAAATCGGCTTAATGCAGATACACGTGAAAATGAGGACTGAGCATGGCGACACTACTACTTGATGGCTGGAAACGACAAGCGTGAGGATCGTGGTGGGCGTGCAAACCGCATGGGCCTTGCGTGCCATTCAATCTGCACTCTCTTCCTGGAGACCTCCCCTTGTGCGGTCCAAATCTTCTTGCACAGTCACATGGGGAACGTGCGGGGTGAACTCTCCTCGTTGGTACGTAAATTCATTTAAAAACCTGCCCGTGCGCGTGCCTTTGTTCATAAAATGCACTAGCCATTGTCTAGAGCTGAGTTGAAAGGCAGCCTATGAAAGAACATCTGTCAACAAAGCAGCATAGACCTCCACTAAGATCTGATGAACGTGTCCCTACGGGGCAACGGTTGACTTCTATGCAGCACCTAACCCACCACTTCCAGTTGGCTTGCAATGTCCGCGTCAGCCTGCCATCAACAACACCTCGATATCTGATCGTATCGGCTGAAAGCCGGTCCTTAAACAGGTATATAATCTGTTGTAGTTGAAGCTCTTTCAGTCAGAACTCGCCTTGGGATCCATTACGACTTACGCTTTCTACTCACGACTCAACTTCACGATGCATTTGCTCTACTTGTCCGCATTCGCTCTCCAATCTGCACTCCTCGCCAGCGCGCAGGGTCATGTGGAGGTGAAGGGCGCCATCATCCTCGCCCGCAACGGCGACCGCCTCGCGTACTACCAGGATCCCGACACCTATAAACCCAAGCACACCGACACGACCCCGCTGGGCGAGGCTCAGTCGTACAGCCTTGGTACGAATCTTCGCTCGATCTATCTCGACAAGAGCAGCCCACACTACATTCGCGGCATCAAGACCGAGCTTGCGGACATCAAGCAAGTGTACATCCGCTCGAAAGCTGGAGCCGAGGGCACCGTTTGCTTCGATTCTTCTATCGCTCTGTACGCGGGATTTCATATTAGATATTGAGGACTGTTGAAGCTTATCGTGCCTTTCAAGCCTCCAAGGTCTCTTCCCACCGACCAAGAAGAACAAGATTGTTCTCGCAAATGAGACTGAGGTGGTTGCCCCTCTCGGAGGCTACCAATACATCCCAGGTAAACACAAATGCCTCATTTTTGTACGACACTCGCTCAATCACGTCTCACAGTCGAGACCGTGGAGCCTGCGAACGATCGCTCGCTCGAGTCGTGGACTGACTGCCCCGCTTTCGACAAGCACATCGCCTCGGTGTACAACTCTGCCGAGTTCAAGAAGAAGGGCGATGAGGCATCCACCTTCTTCCGCCACATTAAGGAGCACGTTTTCGGCCCAGAGGTTAACCTTAAGAACATCTGGAACGTAAGCGAACCGTCTTGCAGTTGGCTCGCGAACTAAAGCTAATATGATTTGAATAGGTCCACGAATACGTCAACACGCAGCTTACTCACAACCGTTCGTACGCATTCCGCCTCCCCCCGACCTTCATCGAGCAAACCCGTGCCCTCGCGGACTTCCATGAGGACCTCATCTTCTCGGACAAGGAGATCGGTGGCATTGGCAACAGTGAGTCCAGTTGTTCGTCGGGAAAACAAACCATGGACTAACACACTCCTCAGTCGCTGGTCGCACCCTCCTCCACTCCCTCATCTACGCTCTCGAACGTGTTGCCTTCAATGGCGACCCTCTTCAGCTCTTCGTGCAGCAGATCACCTACCAGCCCTTCATCTCGCTCTTCCACATGTTCGACATCGTAAAGGAACACCCCGAGTACAAGGGCATTCGTAAGTATTCAATATGGAACCCCTTTGTAGAAAGTGTCTGATCATGCGAATTGCGCAGCCGACTTCGCCTCCGCCATGGCCATCGAACTCCGCAAGGGTAACGAGGGTGACTCGCGCGACTACCTCCGCTTCAAGTTCCGTAACGGCACCTCCTCCTGGGAGACCGTCCACGTCTTCGGCCACAACGGCGACATCCCGCTCACCGAGTTCATCTACCGCACCGAAAACTACCGCATCAGCAGCAACAAGGAGTGGGCGTCCGTTTGCGCCGGCAACTCGTTCTCGGCTACCGCCGCAGCCACCGAGGCCAGCCCCGTCCACATCGCCGGCGGCGTCTTCGGTGTCCTCGCGCTCTTCGCTGCCGCGTTCGCCCTGGCGCGCTACTTCAAGTCCAAGCGCGGCGGCCAGATCCGCATCGAAGACCGTGGCCTCATCACCCCAATCGGCTATCGTGATGGCCGTGTCGAGAAAGAGCTCACTGCGGTCACTCCCCGCTACTGAGTGCGGTGCTTGCCGAAGCTTTTTGTGACGAAAAGATCAAAGAATGACGTGAGAGGGCGGAGTCGAAGAGGGTATTGGGTTTGACATACATACACGGAAAGAAATGGTCTCTGGCAAGACCCACAATATTTGGATTGGACGAACGCTTTTTGTAACTTATAGTATGCCTCATGTCAACTGTATGCAATGATTTGTTGTCTTTTTAGCCATTTGAATCCTGTGTGGTATTCTTGGAAACTGATTGATCGGCGTGAAATTAACCTGAGGCGCGCACGGTCGTCAGAAGCCGTGGCTGCACATTTCACACGGGAAACGGACAAGTCGGGCCAAGCACTTCGACCAGCTGCTGGAACAAAGCTTGTCCTCCCACCATCCTCGTTGTCTTCCTCAGCCATGCTCCCCTCTGTCTGTCTCGCTGTGTTGGCTGGGTTTACGCTGTCAACAGCAGCGCAGAGCAGCTCCTCAACTTTGTCGTCGCACTCGTCTTCGTCGCACCATGGTTCCTCCTCTTCGTCATCGCAAGCGGCGTCGGGGACAACGACCATCACCGTCGTCGGAAGTTCGACGCTCTCGCCGACCTCGGCGACAGGGTCAATTACGTCTGCTCCTAACAGCAGCGTTTCAAGCACCACATTCCACCCCGCTACGACCGTAACGGTGACGTTCCCAGATCTCAGCCAGTACTCGGTGTGCGGTGCGTTACTTGAGTCCCCGTGGCCAGGCGAGCGGTGTCTGACTTGCATACTACAGTCTCGCAATGTCTAAACCAGGCTGTCTCTAATGCGTCATGCACCACTGTTGTTGACGTAAACTGCTTTTGTTCATCCGAGTGAGTAACTTGGCTTTTCCCGCTTCAGCAGAGTTGATCATGCTTAACTGCGCTTCAAGAAACCGTGGCACTTTTGTGGACACAATGTACACTTGCGTATCCGGCCAATGCTCGTCGGACCTCCAATCTGCGGAATCACTCGCCCAACAATTCTGCAGGGTTGCCACGCCCAGTATGACCCTTACGTTCCCCTCCTCAACTGCATCCTCAACCGCATCGGGATCCACTTCCACAAAGCCGGCCTCCTCGTCAGGCTCGCCGTCCGCCACTTCCTCGTTACCTAGCCAAAGCGGATCTGGGAACTCTGCTGTCAGCCTTATGAACATGTCCAATGCGGCTGCGACGGCGATAACGCTTGTTGCACTTGCTCTCACCTCACTCGGCACTTATGGGACATGGTAATGATGCGTATAAGTTACGGAGTTCCTTTATTTGGCTTTACACTTTAAGAGTGATTTGTATCTATTCTGCTACACCCTACATAATCTAATGCTCTCAAGAGCTTTACTCAAAAGTCCTCGTTGATGGCACAACTCCTAGGCTCCCACCCTCACAGCTCAACGTCGAGGGGAAATGCTTACAGCAGAACTCAGCTATGAGGCAGACAAAAAACCAACGCCTAAATGTAAGTTAAATCATTGCCATAGCTATTTATACATAAAGCTATTCGGTCAGAGTACAACAAAAGCGGCGGTGCCTAATAGAACCAAGAAATTTCCAAACGAAGAAAGCCATGTCCTTTAGAACCTAAACAACCCGATTAGGCTGGGGTCCCCGTGGTCTCGAAGTCTACGCTCTCTTCTGTGTCATCCACTTTTTGCCGTTTAAACGACCCTGTCTCAGCCAGTCTGACCTGCTCGCGGGTATCGTACACCACCGGCGAATTTCTGCCTTCCACCCGGAGACGTTTCGGGGGTGTGCTGCTCCGTTCGAACGCATCTGGGTCGGGTTCCGAGATGATTTCTACCTCGCGAGAACGCTTGCGCTGCGGATGCGCAGTCCGCGTGATCTCAACAACCTCGCCCTTCCCACTCTGCGGGGGAAGCCCCACCTGTGCGTTGGACTCATACGCCGGTTTAACGGTAGTAACAGGGGCATCAGGGGCCACAGGGACATGTGTATTAGGAGATTGAACCCCTTGAGCTTTTGCCGCTCCGCGAGCGCAGATGCCGCAGCAACATTGGTAAAGGGGTGCGCATGCTTCTCGCCAGGCCTGTAAAAGACAAATAAAAAACTGTCTCCAAAAAGAAATACAGCAACTCACCTGTTGAATGATCGATACGCTGTACTGGGGAAGATGCGCAAAAGTTTCCGGAACACATGGAATTGTGCTCAACGGGACGGGAGAATCTAAGACTGGCTGGACTGGAATGGGGGCGGCCAGCTCCGCCGCTGAAAGCATCTCTTCTTTTATCGGTTCTGGTGATGGAGTGGTCTGGAAGGTCGAAGTCGATAGAACTGGACTTGTCGCGTCTGTCCCTTCTGAAGAAGCGTCATCGTCGAACTTGTCCCTGTCAACCTCCATATGATCACGGCTCCGTTTGGGAAGCCAGTCGACACCATTATGCCAGATAGCGCCCTGGCGCAGTTGTTGACATATATCCTCCATACCGAGGCGCGACACTGCGAGAACAGGGTCGACGCCGTCTGCTGTGCATTCAATCGCCAGTCGGCGGACAATGTTTGCCATAGCAGGGAGCAGAACTATCTTCATTTGCTGTGAATAGGCACGATAGGCTTGCTCACAAAGTAAGAACGTCGGTGGGACGTCTTCTTCGATATAGCTTTTCCGTGGGTGTACCTGTTCTTCAGATAGGCTGTGGTCCAAGAGCCAGGGTGCAGGATGGTCGGCTTTGACCCAATTACAATGCCCGGGCATAGTGTTTGAGTAGTAAGAGTCGGCGGGAGAGAACCAGTGTCCGTCCAATATACGTGAGCGAACCCAATCGTTGAGCGCTAATTCTTTGCAACTGTCGGCGTCGTCAGATAGTGCAAGTACTTCCGAGTCGTAGGAATCGTCGCTATACGTGTCTTCTTCCACTTCTCCAGCCTCTGCTCGCGCCTGTAGACGCGCCGCCGCCACCGCGTTTGCGAGCATCTCTTGGAGGCGCGTGTGCGTACGTAGCCATGCCTTTTCACGTGCAAGGACAACGACCTCTAGTGCGGCGCCCTCGCCTAATGTAATGTATGCGTCCACAGCCTGGCGGACTTCCCAGTCCGGTGCGTCCCAAGAGTGCCCTCCAATAGCCCCGACGGCGGCGCGGTCCGCCTCGTCGTCGCGCACGCGTGCCCATAGCGCCGCTGCGCGACAGTAGCGGCACGTCGCTTCGACGCCGGGCCAAGTTTGCGTATCCTCGTTGTCGGCCAAAGCGGCGGCGAACACTTCGCCACCCTGCATCTCCGTGCGGAGACACAACCCACAGAACGTGTTCGACGGTTTGTGCGTGCGGCACAAACCTATTCGCGCGACCGACTCGACAATCATGGTGCGCTTAGCGAGCCCTAGTCCTACGTTAGCGAACGGCGAGTTGACGCGGCACACGCCGCAAGAAATCTGTGACATATTCCGGAAATGCTGATAAGGTGAAAGATGAACGACCGAGGATGCGGCGCTACTTCCCGGCGCAGGCTTCTGGTAGATGACTGCATGTTGGGCGAGGGCGTGGTGAGGATCAAACGTGGCGCAGGCGTATCGCCAAAATGGGTGCGTTTCGACTGCGTTGTGTTAGTGGCACAGAACAACATGAGGACGGGCACACACTCACGACCCGCGCCCCACTGAGTGCACACAAGCATCAACTGCTCGACGATAGTAGCGTCGCGCAGGAGCTGGAAGACCGTACGTGACGGCCATTGGTCATGCTGAGCCCAATACTGGGGCGCATTTTGCGTCGTGATGATAAGATACTTTGTTGCGATGAGCCTGACAAGGAATGCGCGCTATGAGCGCTCGGGGCAGCGGCGATTGCGACTACGCGCTGACCTGAGGATCTCAAGTGGGAGGTCTGCCCACGACCTAAGACATTTGCCTTTATATGTTCGGGCGTTTGAAAACGTAGTTGTTGTTGGTTGCAAGCTCGTCACGGTCTTCGTGGTCGATATCAACAAAGACATTATACACGCTGGGGGTGCGCGCTTGTCACGACGGGGGATGACTGTGACGACGAGAGGAAGACGTCGGAGCAAAGGCTGTACCGAGCCCCTATCTTGGGGTTCGGCAAGAGCCGGTTTATTGTCCTGATCCCGTGCTGCTGAGGGCACTTGACCTTTCAGCCCCCAACGAAAAAAAGACGAAGAACGTAGCGACTGATCCTCCACGTCCGAGCTGCATCCAAGGTTGTCTCGTCCTATGTTACATTTATGTTATGTCAAGGGCTGTGCAGCGTTACTGTGGGCTGGGCGTGGAACAGCTTTTGATAGGGACACTGCGTCACCTTCGGCGGTATATGAATTTCCAGGTTCAGGCTCCTCTCAAGTTGTCCTTGCGTCTAACCCCAGACCACATGTGCCACATAGATTTATCCGCGATCCTGCGGCTACCGACGGTCCGGCTACTCGTCGAATTCTGTGCCTCGCAGGGGCCAAACATCAACATCGTTCGGGCACGCGGAGAACTCGTTGAATGAACGCTTCACTAGTGTGTTCGGGGACTCAGTGAAGGAGGCTGCAAGTTGTTTCCCCTTCATACGTGTAGCCCTGATGTGGACTTTGCCTATTGCTCAGCGGAGGCAGTCATCTGTGCGCAAACCTGTCGAATACTCCGCAAGAAGTCACATGTCATTGTACGTTCAATTGAGCTTTAATTCGAACCTCGTTCGGTCGCTTTCTACGGCCCGCGGTAGATACTCGGAACATTGGCTACTGTTCATGGGACATGGAAGTATGCCGTCTATTCATGGTAGAGTGGCGTATAAAGTGCTCAGCAACAAGGAAAATTGTGCTAAGCGCCTGCCGTTGCCAGTACTCGGTTAAGTGTAATACCGCATCGTTTATGTCTCGCTGGATACTTTTGTCAGCGTTCTTAACCGTCGCGCCCGGGGCCTTTGCTGCTGATTCGCCCGCCTGGGGCCAGTGGTAAGCAACTGGTCATATTTTCATCGTAACAGAAGTCGGCTTACAACCTCGAAGCGGAGGTCAGGGATGGACCGGTTCTACGACATGCGTCACAGGCTACACCTGCACGTTCTCCAATCAGTGGTACTCGCAATGCATTCCCGGTGCTGCTTCTGGCACATCGAAAACAACGACCCAAAGCACCGCCGCCTCAACGACAGCCATCTCTACCACGAAGACTTCTAGCTCAGTCAGCCCAACCTCGACTGGCAAAGAAAACTATTGGTTCAGCTTGTAAGCATCTCCCAAACCAACATGCAGCTCTTGATTAATTAAAGCATCTACTGTCAGTGGCGACTCCTACACCCAAACGGGCTTCGACATCAACGGCACACCTCCCGCACCAAATAACCCCCTCGGCAACCCGACCTATCCCGGGTGGACTGCTACGGGAGGTCCAAACTGGATTGACGCTGCGACTGTCACCTATAATCATTCCCTGGTTCTCACATACAATTTTGCATATGGTGGCGCAACGATTGACGGTGATTCTTTACACACTACTAAGAATGCTCGAACTCAACCTCTTCTCTCTGCATATTAGCAAACCTGGTGCCGCCATACACTAGCACAGTCCTTTCTCTCACAGATCAGGTAAACCAATTCCTGACGTGGAACTCGGGAGCTGGCGCTGGCAAGTGGACGTCAGCGAACGCGCTCTTTTCAATCTGGGTACATTTCGTCTTATGTCGGCTATCTGCCTCACACTCACAAGTTGCAGATTGGTGTGAATGATATTGGAAACAGCTACTACAAGAGTGGGGATCGTGCCGCGTGAGTGCGCAGTCCGTCCACTTAGACTGATAGCTAATTTTAATCAGCTTCTCGGACACGCTTCTTTCGGCAGAATTTGCTCTCGTCCAAAAACTCGTGAGTCCCGGTTTCGTCTTTGTTGTCAAGGTGATCCACTCAAGGATGATTGCCTTTTATAGTAGTAAGCGCGTTCTCGTGATATTCGCAACTGGTTCTTAACTTGATATCAGCAATGTTGGAGCTCGCAACTTCCTTTTCCTCAATGGTAAGGATCCAACCTTCTGGAATTGCCAAAATCTTTTCTGACATACTCAGTTCCGGCTATTGATCGCTCGCCTCTCATGCTTGGACAATCTGCGGACGCCCAGAGCCTAGAGAAGTCTGTCATTGCGACCCACAATACCAAGTATGTATCGGCCATCAGTAACTTCACGAGCACGCACTCCGGCGTGAAGACGTGGTACTACGATACGAATGCGGCCTTCACCAAGATCCTCAACTCGCCCACCACTTATGGGTTCTCTGCGAGTGTCAGCTCATATGGCGGGGCCAACGACTTTTGGGGGTAAGCGCCATCGACGCTGAGACTCACGAAAGAGAGCTGATATTGGCAATAGAAATGACTATCACCCTTCGAGCAAGGCACAAGTTCTTTTTGGACAAGATGTTGGAAGCATCCTGGCAGGTACCATATGGTAGAGGGGCGTCCTGAGCATAAATTTTCAACGAAGTAGTAAATCAGAACTCAAAAACGTAGACACTTTCATCCGGCACACGGCGGCACATCCCCGATAACAATTCAGAACAACTGTTAGGATCACTATTCGAGACAATTTCATCGTTTGAGCATAACGTTACACGACCACGAAATGGTGACATTCTCCGGTCTCGAGAGTTCACGGTGGCGCTTAATTAAACCTCTGCGGGAGAGGCACCATTGCTGCAGCTGTTGAGTCCAATATAAAGCGTGCTGAAAGTTAGGAGAAGCGCAACTTCCAAAGAGATCTGTCCTAAGGCGTGATCCGGTTCTTAGCTGACTAATTGATATGCTGCTCTTGAGCAATCAGCGTGTACGCTAGAAGCATGGACGAGATTGGCCATTGGGCTGTAGTAGTAAGCTATTGACGCTTTGTCTTGGGTCACATTGTTGGGAACGTAGTTTGCCTGATGAAGTAAGAGTGGATATGGTCAGGTAGCTTCCACTTGAAACAAAGGTGTCTGCATTAGTAATCGATGAAAAGCGCCCACGGGATAATCCACAATAGGCGACCAGTGACCGCGACGAATCACAAGGCATACCCCACTTCCAGGAGTTTTCGTCTTTACCCCGCTGATGCGATTTCTCCTATCCTTTGCCGATGTGAGAAAAGAGTAGGCCATAAGGTGTGCGCCATTAGCACCGTGGTCACTTGAGAAATCTTTGGTGTCGAAAGAAATCTTTGACCAGCGTCAAACAGCTCCGCGTATCAGAATTCTTGGCCGGAGCCCGCGGTAGTTGTTCCCAGACCAGGGACCTGAGTAAGGTGCTTCGTAAAGCGAGCACACTGGCCCTCGGTGATGTTGAGTTCGTACAGGGGTAAAGGTACCAATCACTGACCGATTGTAAAGTTAGTGATGTAATAAACGTGGAGGAATAGCGAGCCCCGGTTTGTTCGTCAGCCCCACAAAGAATGGACATTGAACAGGTTGTGGGTTGGGTCGAGAGAGGCTATGATGGGATTTGGAGTTGGACACAACACTCGGGGGTTTGAGGTGCACATGACTTATGTAAGCGCTGGTCCGATGATCCACGACCGGACTCGGACCTCTTCAGCAATTGCTCCGAACCTTCCACAAGCTTTGTTCACACAACGGAGAACGTGGTTATCGTGCTGGAAAACAATTTTCCCTTGGAGAAGTCTTCAAATCCGCATCTTGCATCAGCTCTCCGCGGGGCTTGCGATTCGACGGCATACGGCAAGAAATCAAATTGAGCGTTCTTACATTCCGTTGTCGTGTTATGCCGACCGAAGTTGGGTCTTCTCGTCCCGTCGAACGCTCCTCCGGTCTGACCCACAGCTAAATCAAACAAATTGGTGACTTCTGCACCGCCAACCATATGCATAGTTTGATAAACATTTTCTCTCACGCAGCAAACGGCAACCAGCTCACCACGCTTTATCAGCTGAGCGAGCCGCGGTGGCAATGGGCTGTCCTTCTCGATGCCGATTTTGAAGTTGTTGCATGCGAAAGCGGGGTTGATATGTCACTTCTGCCGTCATTAGGATCACGAACTGCGCCACGAAGACTTGGTTGCTTGTGGTCAGCAAGTAACGACACAGGTTCTCTCATCCACTTTGCTTTGTTTACGGGCGCAATACTCACAACCAGGTCCACAAGATCTGAGATCATCTGCTCAACAGCTTCTCTTGGAACTGGAGAGGGGACTTTGCTCGTTTGAGGACCGAGTACCACATACGCCTTCCAGTTTCTCAACTGGATTTTGGCCAGCTTGCGAAGGTATAAAGGCAAATTGCGGGGGCCGTTTTCATCTCCAGGTCCTCAGCCTTGACAACTCGACCACCCTCGCCTCGGCTCGACTCCAACTCTTCGAATCTACCCCTCTGCCCATCTCTTACTCTCCTTCTCCTCCCTTCTTCACCCCGTCAACTATGTACGTGAACTCCAACACCGTTGTTCGCCAAGGTGGCGCGCAGCCCAAACCCGCCACGGTGCAAGCCCCAGTGGCCGCACCTGCCGTTCCTTTGCCATCTCTTTCTTCTCTCGACCTTCCTTCCTCTTCCGTTCAATCTAAGGAGTCTCAAAACGAAAACATCTACTCCTCCATTTCCTCTTTCTCTCCCGCCGACCGCGCCCGGTTCGTGTTGTTCGGCATTGGCTCTTCCATCTCAAAACCCTTCGAAATCGTCCACCACGCGTTCGCCCACCGCGCTGCCGCCACACCTTCTGCTATCGCCGTCGAGCACAAGGGCGAAACCATCACCTATGAGCGTCTCGACCGCCTCTCCTCCGTTTTGGCCGCTGCTCTTCGTGAGCAGGGCGTCGTGCCCGGCAAGCGGATTGTGCTCCTGGTGCAGAGGTCTATCGCTATGGTCATCGGCATCGTCGCCACACACAAGGCCGGCGCCTCCTACATCCCATTGGACGGTGGTATCGTGACGGACCAGACTCTGGGCACTATCCTCGAGGACTCTGAGGCTTCCATGGTTCTCTGCACTCCGGAGTACAAGCACCGCGTGCCAGCTGATAAGCCGCATCTCACTCTCGATGCGTTCACGGTTGAGCCTGAGGGACCTATCCCTACCATCAAAGATCTCTCAAAACCCACCGACGAGGCTTATGTCATCTACACTTCGGGTGGGTTAAACGTTTAGTGCACTCCCGGAATGTTCAAATCTAATCTGATCCATAGGTACCACTGGCCGCCCGAAGGGTGTCAGCGTCCGCCACGAGAATGTTACAAATCGTAAGCGTTTGTCGATGCTTATCACACGTCAAAACTGACATCGGTTATGCAGTGCTCTCTCTGTACCCAGGCAAGCTTGCGATGAAGCCTGGTGCTCGCGTCGCTCAGCTCCTGAACGTGGCCTTCGACATGTGCGCTTGGGAGATCCTCGGTTCTCTTATCAACGGATGCACGCTCGTCGTCCGTGGCAAGTCGCAACCGGAGTGGGTCTCCGTCCTCAAGTCAGTTGACGTCGTGATCGCAACGCCGAGCATTCTCGCACGGTACGATCCCGTCGACTTCCCGAACATCAAATACGTAGCAACCGCCGGCGAACCCTGCCCTCAGGCACTTGCCGACAAGTGGTCACGTGCTACCAATTACATCAACTCTTGCGGCCCGACTGAGGTAAGCATCTCGTCTCCCACTTCATTTGTGGGTTCGCTGAGCGAGCCAAATTTAACTCAACTCCTCGCTCAGATCACTATCATCAACACTGCCCGCCTCCATGTCCCCGGAGAGCCTGTCAACATCGGAGGGCCCACTCCCAATAACAACGTCTACGTCCTCGACGAGAACCTCAAGCCAGTTCCCATCGGCACTCCCGGTGTGATGTGGGCGGGAGGTGCCGGCATCTCCAGCGGCTACGTCAACCTGCCTGCTATCACAGCTCAACGCTACGTGAAGGACCCCTTCCGCAACGATGGGTAAGTTCAACACAATTCAGCTCGCCCAGCCACAGAGTTGCTCATGAGTTGCAGGAGCATGATGTTCAACACTGGCGATCTCGGCCGCTGGATGCCTAACGGTGTCCTCGAGCATCTTGGCCGCGTTGACGACCAGGTCAAAGTCAAGGTAAACATCACTCTCAAAATCAGTAAAAATAAATTATGCTGACTGCTTCACTTCTCAGGGCTTCCGCGTCGAACTCGACGGTGTTTCCGCTGGTATGCAAAAGGCCGAGGGCGTCGAAAACGCGGTCGCGCTCCTGATTGACGGCGAGCTCTGGGGCTTCGTCTCCCCCGCCACCGCAGACGTGTCAAAAGCGCGCGCAGCCGCGGCTTCGATTCTCCCCTACTATGCCGTGCCCACAAAATACCTGACCGTGGAGACTCTCCCTATGACTAGGTAAGTCTCCTACGTCTCTATGCCGTTCTCTAGGAGCCAAAAACTAATCGACATTCTTTCTTTCTTCAGCAACGGCAAAATCGACAAGCGCGCCCTCAAGGAGCTCGCGGCAACGACGCCCGCGCTCACGGCCAAGGCTACCGCCGCCCCCGCAGGCGAGAAGTCCAAGGAGGTTTCCGTCACCCTCGGACGCACGGGCCTCAAGTTCCCCTGGCTGCCGACGACGGTCACCATCTCGCTCGGCCCGCTCCCAAAAATGGCTGGCATCTGGACGTCGGTCCTCATCCCGCTCGTGGCCCTCCGGCTCGCGGCGCCGTACATACCCTCTCGCGTCGGCCTGTCCTCCCTCCGTCGCTTCTTCTAATTTTATTCGAAGCCTCTCCGCTTCGCCTCCTCTCTTTTCATTCCTTCCCTTCTTAGTATTCTCCTACTATTTTTCCCGAGCCTCTCTTTCGTGCTTGATTTCTCTTCTTTTTGTTGTATTATGAGTCTGTATTAGATATATTTATAAATATACCACCACTACTGGCTTTTGGTCATCCATTTCTGTGTCGGAGGCTGAGCTTTGAAACGAAAAACAAAAACGGAGATTGAATCTGCCTTCACTGCTTAGGCGCGGCGACGAACTCAAAAACTCAAAATAACAAAACGGATGCATCGAAGTATTTAGCCCTACAATACCATTTTCCGAAGACCGCTACTTTTGTGGGGCGCACCAACGAAAGTGTGCATGTGGGACTGGAGGAGCCAATATTAGCATACTGCTGTGATGTAAGACACATGATTGGGCCAAGGTTAAAAACCGTGTTCAAGTGTTACCCATGACGACAATCTAACATGACCAGATGTCGCTGACACAGATAAAGTATGAAGAGCGTTGCTCAGCAATATGGTTGTGGGTCGCTCACCAAGTAGACACGGTAAGGAGGGCACTGACTCTCCTCTCTGATAAATTACTTAGACGACACTGGGGTCTCAAAGTACTCCAGTCAAGGTTTTCAGATTTGATGACTTGCAATAACTAGGGCCCTATCACTTGCCTCGTGCTCGTTACCTCAAGCTTCAATATATGCAATTCACTCCGTCAATGCAGCGATAAAGGTATAGGAAAAAAGCGATTCATTCATCAAGAAAGTCTACTTCGCGCGCATACTTTGTCCCTCAAAAAGGGAAGCGCAGCAACATCAATTCGAAAGACAACGTCTACCACACCCGGGTCTCGAGCAGCAGGTCCGGGTTGCTCTCCAGACCGACGCACGCCTTGAGGAAGCTCTCGAGCGCGTTGCGCTGACGGGAGAGCGAGTTGACGACGTCCGTGCCGGGCTTGACGAGGGGGGCCTTGAGCATGTACGAGAGCAGGGAGAGGACGGGGTAGAGCTGCTTGAACTCGGCCTGACCGGGCGACTTGACCTGCACACGCGTGAGGAGCTCGGTGAGGATGGTGAGGTCGAGGATGAGCGGAGTGGCGAGGAGGGAGTCCTGGAGAGAGCGAATGAGTTGGCTGTTCATGGGAGAGAAGGGAAAAAAGAGGAAACATACCTCGCACTCGTTGAAGATGTTGATGGTCGAGCGGCCGCCGCAGAAGATCTCAGAGTAGTACTCGTCGATCGCGCGCTTCGAGTCGCCGACGGCGGGGACGTACTTAATGACGACGATGTGGTCGGGGTGCTCGCCTTTCTCGCCCTTCTTCTTCTGCTCCGCCGTCGGGGGCTCGAACAGGAGCGCGTTCGCGGCGACCATGTCGTCGACGACGGACGACTTGGAGATCTCCTTGCTCTTGAACTGGCGCTCGGCGGACAGGTTGTGGCCGTCGTTGTTGCCGAGGTGGTTGTAGGAGGCGATGGAGAGCGGCTTGATGCCCGCGTTGACGAGGAACTCGGCGAAGACGGACTTGAGTTTGGTCTGGCCCGACTTGAGGTCGTCGCCGCCGACGAACGCGCCCGGGGTGCGCTCGGCGAGGTCGATCACGCCGGGGACGAACGTGTTCTGCGGGGCGCCGTTGACGAAGGGGGCGCCCTCGAGGATGGCGGCGACGGCGAAGACGGTCGAGGGGGCGATCTCCGGGTGCGAGGCCTTGATCGCGGCGAGCAGGTTGTCCGCCGTGTCGTTCACGCCCGAGATGACGTCCGCGTAGCGCTCCGTGTTCGCGGTCCAGAAGACGACGATCTTGTCGAGCCCGTGCTGCTCCTTGAACTTGCGGATGTCGGCGCGGATGTGCTCGAGGTGGGCCTGCTTATCCTCTCCCGGGATGAGGTTGTCCGCGCGGGCGCCCTGGTTGGCGGCGATGAAGTCCGGGTAGTAGATGGAGGGGAGCGGGGAGCCGAGCTCGGCCATGTGGGACGCGACCTGGCGCTGGAGGTCGTAGGGGAGGACCTCGGCACGCTTCATGGCCGCGTCCATGCGGGCGCCGGAGATGTCCCAGCCGCCGAGGACGAGGTCGTTCGGGTGGACCATGGGCAGGACCTCGGAGATGGGGATGTGGACGTCCTTACCGGCGGCGTCGGTCCCGAGCCGGACGGTGGACGCGCGGAGGACGGAGCCGATGTAGTTGGGCGCCTGGACGCCGGACTTGGTATGCCAGGCGATGTTGTGCCGGTTGGCGAGGACGGTCGCGCAGAGGGTCGTGCCGTTGTTGCCGCCCATGCCGATCATCATCAAGCTGTTCGTGATGGATCGGGTCAGAACACGAAAGGTGCATAACGGATGGAATGGAGGAGAGTGCGTACCCAGTCTTGGCGACCTTGCGCTCGGTCTGGAGAGCGTAGGTCTTGGCCGTAGGAGTGACGAGGAACTTGCCATCCTGGACCACGACGTCCGCACCACGGTTGGTGAAGGAGGCCGTGATGTGAGAATCGGTGTAGGTGGTGGCCTCGGACTGGACGACGAGGCCGTAGTCGTGGCGTTGGGCGGTGGGGTGGATAGGCGCAACGACCTCTTGTTCGAAGATGGGCGTGGAAGTACCCGAAGAGTTGGAGCTAGCGGCGACCATGATTTCAGATATAGGTGTTTTTTTGTGGTTTTGGGTGTTGAGAGACTAGATGGACGAGCGTTGTTGGGATCGAGGGCAAATCAGAATCTGGGGAGGAGAGCCGCGGTGGTGTGGTTGATTCCGCGGTGAGGGTTGTGAGTGCTGCCGAGCTGGTTTCCGTACATGCAAGAACGCGGAGAGGGAGGATCTCAGCGTAGGGAACAAACCCATCGTCCTCCTCCAT
>JAZHGK010006879.1:0-25373 GCA_037855215.1 Waitea zeae | reverse complement strand
TTTTTTTGAGTTTCATCAACCTTGCGCCTCTCCTTCGTCATTATCTTAATGAGATTTTCGGCCAAGGCTTCTAATGGGGGTTCAATGGAAGCACAAGTGATTCGCTCCCCAGATCTATTCTGACCTAAAACGGGCTCAATCTCGCTAACCACCCGTCTCAATCTGGGGTCACCTCTCCAAGCTTCGTTGTCTGTGCGCAAGCGGTGCATTTTGGTTGGGTTGGGAAAACAGGGTAGGTAAATGCAACAACAACAGAGAAGAAACGATAAGGGGGAAAAAAAGAGGGGGAGAAAGGCCAGTACAAACACCGAAGCGCACAAGCACAGTAATGTACACAGCACCGAGAAGACCAGTCACTCGCAGCCATCCATGTCGAGGAAGGCTTACGAGCTGACGGTCCACACGCGCACCTGGTTGTCTGTGAAGCCACCGTAGAGGGTCTGGCCGTCCGACGACCAGGCGATCGACACGCACTCGGGCTCGCGCGACTTGGCGCCCACGTCCACGAAATCGGGCTTGAGCTCGTCCACGATCGATTTGGACTCGAGGTCGAAGATCTTCACGCAGCTCGCCGTCGCCGCGCAGAGCCAGTACCGGTTCGGGGAGAAGACGAGCGCGTTGACGATGTCGCCCGCCTCGAGCGAGTAAAGGTGCTTGCCCTCGTTCAAGTCCCAGAGCATGGTGATGCCGTCCTTGCCGCCCGAGGCGGCGAGCGACCCGTCGGGAGAGACGGAGATGGTGTTGATGTAGCCAGTGTGGCCGTAGTGGTTCGTCTTGAGCTTGAACTTCTGGAGCTCCCAAACCTGACGTAGAAAAAAAAACGAGTCAGCGGATAGTTGAGATAAAGTAAAGAAGGAGAAAAGATAAAAGGAGGATCAGAGATCTTGGTGATTTAGTATGGTCTCATAGGGCGTGAAGCCCTCTGAAGTAGCAAATATTTTTTGGTGCATCACTTCCGGTGCAAGTCGAAAAAAAATAATCAAAAAAACCGGATGCTCACCTTGACCACCTTGTCCCAACCGCAGGAAACAATGACCGGGTTCAACACGTTCGGGCTGAAACGCACGCAGGAGACCCTAAAAAAAGCCACCTGTCTCAGCGATAGTTCTTCAAAAGAAACAAGTTTGGCATCTTACCATTCTGTGTGGCCGTCCTCCTTAATGTCGTACTTGCACTCGCCGAGGGTGTTCCAGAGCTTGATCGTGCGGTCGCGAGCACCGGAGACGATCTGGCGGTTGTCCGCGGAGAAGGAGACGGAGAGAACGTCGGAAGTGTGGCCGACGAACCGGCGGGTGGTCGTGCCGGTGTTGAGGTCCCACAGACGGAGGGTGTGATCCCACGAGGAAGAGAGCGCGAACTGGCCGTCGGAGGAGATGACGACGTCGGAGACGAAGTGGTTGTGTCCGCGTAAGATCTTCTTCGGGTAGCCGTACGAGTCCTCGTCGCGGGTGAGCTGCCAGACGATGATCGTCTTGTCTATGTTAAACAGATTACGCGATCGTCGCTTGTGTTCAGTTGGCTAGATCGCGGCAAAAGGGCCACACAAAGGATGCTCACCGCGGGAGGCAGTAAGGATCATGTCCGGGTTCTCGGACGAGGTGGCGATGGCGGTGACCCAGCCAGAGTGCCCAGTGAGCGAGCCGAGGAAACGAAGACTCTCAGCCATGACGGGTTTAGGTTTTCGGGGCGCGTGAAGTAATGAAGGGGTGGTTTAAACGGGAGGGGAGGGCGTCGGCGTCGGCAGCGACAACGACCAACTCCAAAGCACCTTGCTGCTTGTGGGCATCGTGGGAAACTAACTATATCAGTTGCTTTCAGTCATGTGATACTATAGAAGCTTTCGGCGCTTGTTGGCAAGCGCCTATGGTTTGGTACTTTTGTCCTCCCACATCTAAGGATGCTATTGTCTGACGCAAAGCGCCTAGGAATACACTCGTTAACTAAACATTCTCTTGTTGAACCATCGAAACGCTCACTCTTGTAAAGGTATGTCACTCTGAGATGAACTCGGCTGGTAGTCAGCTAGAAATAAGAAGTTCTGGCCTGCCACCCACCACGCCATTTGCTTGACGCGCTCCTTGGTTGTAGCACCCCCTATACTCCGCACGACCATCAAAAACAGTCTTTGATCCTTCTTACATGGTCACTGAAATTGTCGCTGCGTTGGACAGCTCAAGTTACAATCACACAGTCCCAAATACTATGGCGAATGATGGCACCGAAAGCTCGTTCAACATTCATCTGCTACCATTGACAAATGAGAGCAGTCATAAGACTGTCCTTTCCGAAAACTCCGGAATGAAGTGCTTCAAACACGCACTTACGGAGCCAAAACAGCACTTGTCGCCAGTTCGCCGGTTATGGACATGCGTTGCACTGTAGCCGCTCCATGCACAACGGAAGAGCTATAACGCTTTGAATAAAAGGCAAGACGCGGAGTTGGCTATTCGAAATTAGGGACAGTTACGTTTGTGTTCTCATTGCTGCCAACAAGGTCTCCAGTGACAGGCGGTGTCTTCTTCCCCCAAGTGGCGCCATTCGCCTACATTGTTCTATGGAATCGATTTAAACTATGCCCTCCTGTGCACACGACCGTCACCGATAGTTGATACGGGTATGTAAGCCAATTGAACACCCGAGTCTTGTGTTTTCTTGCCGTGAACCGACCGTGATTCCAACCTACCTCCGCACAGCCTTCGGTCACGCCGCCCAGAGAAGCCCGCTGCCTACGGCACAAACCATAGTATCTGGTCGCCGACCCAGATTGATCTAGCTCTTAAGCGCAAAGCCGGGATTGTCTCCTCAAGGTAGCGTTTGATTACAGGGTGTTCAATTACTTTACCTTTAGGGAATTTCAACAATGCATAGCTTGATAGGCAAACAAACACCGCTTACGGGCTATGTGTTTCAAGTAGCATATCCAAATGACCGAGCTGTTCCAAACATCCCCGGGTATGTCTGTCTTGTCATTCAACTTCGCTCCGCCGCGTACAAGGTTACTTGTAAAGAGTCCCAGACAGCGCCTGGGAAGGATCATGGGAAATACAGTGCACCAAAGGTACTTACGAGTAGAAAAATTAATCAACAAAGCGTCACCTGCGCGTACTATCATGCAATACGCTTGGCAATAGTTGCATTCCCCCGCGTCTTTCCGTGATTGGAGGACCTGAGAAATGAAGCGTTTGGTGCCCCGCTGCTTGAATGACTGCGCCGGCTAGAAGTTCTACGGGCTCTTGACGATTTTCCTTTTGCTTTTTAGTTTATCAAATACGGTAACGTCGGCGGACGATTCACCTCAAGCTTCAAGCAAGTGTGGGACAAAGGCGGACATCATACAATCAACGTATGCTTTCATAGTGGGTCTGAAACTGGGTTCCGCCGATGTACTACAATTTCTGTCGTTCCGTTCACTCAGCTCCAACACACTCTGGGTTGTAGGCTGCGAGTTTCTTGCACCAAAAAATTGTGCTTTATTCTTGCTTGTTCTCGAAGCGAGTAATCAAGTCGCTAGGTCGGGCGTTTGGGCATTTGGGCATTTGAAGGTCATAATTGTAACGAGGTCGCCGGAGGAACGGCTAACAGGCACAATCAGACACCCCTTACCAGGGCTTGCCATTGATTAATGATTGGACAAGCCACCACGTTTCGAACTAATCTTCTGCCTTCACAACACCGTGATCACAATCCATAAGGTTTAATAAATCTCGCCATCATATTATACATTCACGGCGTCTAGTGCCTTTCAGAGTCGCTTAAGACCAAACTAGCGAAAGCGAAAATTTCACATCTGCAATCTCCTGCTCCTCTTCGATCAACTCTTTTTTACCGTTTTTGCGTTGCGAGGCGTCCACAGGGACGGTGCGGAATGCCTTTTCGAGCATGTCACGGTGCTTTTCCATTGCCTCAAGAAGCTCCTTTCCAGAGTCACCCTCGAACTTATAGAAGACGTCTACATCGTCTGTCGCCTGTAGACCGGCCTTTTTGCGGAGCTTCTGTACGCGGTTGATCATCTCGCGCGCTAGCCACTCAGCCATGAGTTCGGGGTGCACGATGACATCTAGGCGAACAACGACGTCGTTGTCCGTGTGTGTCGCGTATTGCTGCGCCTGACCTTCGGGGAGTTCGATATAGCGCTGAACTGTCAAATCTCCCGTAACGAGTTCAATCCCAGCCACAGTGGCTTTGCCTGTTTCGGTGTAGAGCTTGACTTCTTCGCTGGTAAGCGCGGGCAGTGCAGCTTTGACCTTCCCAAGATCTTTGCGGAGCTTACGCCCAAGAACACCCCAATCGGCTACGGCGCGATAACGTACACCTGATTGTGTCTCGTCCGAGGTGAAAACCACGTCTCGCACGTTGAGCTCAGACTGAATATAACGTTGCAGAGGCTTTATGTCTGACAGGAAGCTCTCATCGGCATGGAAGATGAGAAGTTCAAGCAGTGGTGTCTTCGATAGTCACGTCAACGCCTGGGCCGATGTGAATTATAGAGTAAGAACTGCACACCTTTAGTGATAGATTGTGCCTTTCACGGATTGTGCGAGTGAGCTCAATCACAGTCTGCATTCGCTTGACTTGCTGTTCGATATCTTCATCGAAGTATTCATCCTTTACCTCAGGGAAGCTCAAGAAGTGAATGGAGCGGGTATCACCAGCTTTGGGGTCTTCCGGAATAAAAGGACGAAGAGACTGGTAGAGATTCTCGGTTAAGAAGGGCGTGTAGGAGGACTATTTCCGATTCAGTTTCGCAATTTTTATACGTGTGAGAGACGGCGACGTACCATTGTCCGACACAATGTGAACAGAGTTTCGAAGAGGGTATTCATGGCAGCCACTGTGTCTTCCTTTCCGTCCTCGCCTTTGAGACGTCTGCGATTGAACCTGATATACCAATTTGTAAGCTCGTCAACAAGGGCGAGTAGACGTGGGATAATGGTGTAGAGTCGGTAAGCGGCCATCTCTTCCCGGACAAGCTTGATCAGAGATTGGCATCGCGCAAGAATCCAACGGTCCATGACGTTGCTCGACACTGGCGCATGAGGATCATATTTGAACTCTAGGTCGGATGTCTTCCGATGTAATGCAACCTGGCCGAGGAAAAAACGGAAGGAGTTCAGCCATGGCAGCAACACCCGCGAGATGACCTCGCGAACTCCCTCTTCGCGGAAACGAAGGTTGTCACCACGAACGATAGGCGAATTTACAAGGTACATGCTTAAATTAGTTAAGTCAGTATCGCGGAAATCTAAATTTAGCGAGGGGCACACCGAGTCGCATCGGCCCCATATGTGTCAATAACGATGTTGGGGTCGGGAAAGTTTCGCAAGCTTTTACTCATTTTCTTTCCGTCCCTGATTCCAGTATTTAGCGTTTATGGAAGGATATTTCAGTTTGCGACTCACGCGGCAAGCACAAGACCAGTGACAATCACGTTTTTCCATGGGGCCGAGCCAAACAAATGAGTTGAGAGGACGAGAAGTGTATAGAACCAGCCACGAGTCTGATCAATACCCTCGGAAATGAAATGGGCTGGGAATGTCTTCTCAAAGAGCTCCTTATTCTCAAATGGATAATGCAGTTGAGCGTACGGCATACTGTGTGAGAGTTAGTCCGAATCAGACGGACTATTGAAAGATTCCACACCTTCCCGACTCGAACCAGCAGTCGAAGACTTCGTCAATACGCTTGAGTACGCCCTTACCTTGGCTGGAAGGGATTGTGATATGGTCGATCTTATCGCGATGTAAGTCGGTGATGCCGCTAACACCAGACAGCCTCTCCAATTCTTCGATAGAGCCTACACAAACAATCTGAAAGCTACTCGTCAGTGACAAATTAGCTCATAAAAAGAACCTAGCTCGCCTCCTGCAAATCTTCGCTGGCCCATAGAGGAATCGGAGTACCCCAGTAGCGATTGCGGGAAACATTCCAATCGCGCGCGTTGGCAATCCAATTACCAAAGCGACCCTCTCCAATGTTTTGAGGGACCCTATACAAAGAGCATCAAGCTCACACATAAGAAATTCCAAGCTGAAGGGACTATACCATCTTGTTTCCTTGTTGTTGGCAACCAGTTGATCGACAGCAGGAGAAACCCTCACGAACCAAACGGGCATAGCACGGTACAAAAGCGGTGTTCCAGACCTACCTCGGGCGTCAATCAATGGAGCGTTGAAGGATAGACGGGAAAAGGCTACCTCCAGCAAAATGGATACTGATGCTGCAATGTTGATTGAACAATTAATCTTCCCTTGGCCTTGATGGCTTTTTGGATATCTTTGTCCGCCGTCTAAGAAAAGGTCGGCAACTCGCAGCGCTCGAGTAAATGATAATAGCTCACTTTAACGTACTGACCGGTAAAGTCAGTTACCTCGCTTGTAAACCGTCCAGCCTCGTCAATGGGGCATGGCGGAAGTTCATCGGCCCGGATCACCTTGTTGGCAATGCAAATACGATGATCGTCGTCACCGAAAGCGGGGGCTTGATGAACAATACCTGTACCATCTGCATCCGTGACATAACTATCGCACAGGACGCGGAAAGCACGATCTTCAAACTGGGAGGGCATCGGATAAGATCTACGTTCTACATAGCAGAGAAAGAGCGCACCTGCTCAGTAAAGTATTCGAACATTGGAATATATCTCCATCCTTTCATGTCAGAACCCTTAAATTGACCCAGTTTCTTGAACTTCGCTTTCTTTGGATCTTTGTATAGCGTACGAAGCAAGTTCTCGTGGAGGATGAAGTTCTGGTCCCGCTCTTGGTCATGGATCTTGATATATGTGTACTCAGGGTTCACGCAAAGTGCAAGATTAGACGGAAGCGTCCACGGTGTTGTTGTCCAAGCGAGAAGTGACGTAGTCGTGTCATCAACAAGCGGAAAGGCAACAGTGACTGTCCAAAACATGAGGATTGGTGCCACTGATAATGTGCTAGACATACCTGCTGGATCAGCAACATCCCGATAATCCAGACCAGCTTCAAAGTTCGAGATCGGTGTCAGCAGCCCAGTAGAGTAGGGCATGACTTGTGTTCCTCGATAAACCATGCCCTTCTTGAAGAGTTCACCAAAAGCCCACCATACAGATTCCATAAAGGTAGTATCAAGGGTTTTGTAATCGTTGTCAAAGTCAATCCATCGACCCATCCTCTCCACTGTTCGCCGCCATTCACCCGAGTAACGCATAACAATCGCGCGGCATTCGGCATTGTACTTGTCAATACCCATCTTCATAACATCATCACGGCTGGTGATCTTGAGCTTTTTGTCGATCTCATGTTCCACTGGGAGGCCGTGCGTATCCCAGCCAAATCGCCGACTGACATGATGGCCGGTTACATGAGCGTGTCGGGTCACAATGTCCTGTCAAAATACCATTAGAGAAATCGATATGCATGAACTAAAAGCACGTACCTTAATGGTGCCAGCTAAAAGATGCCCATAATGGGGCAAACCAGTCGCAAACGGCGGACCATCATAGAAGGAAAATTCTGGTCGGCCTTCAGAAAGCTTGAGGCTGGTCTGAAATGCATCAATGTCTCTCCAAAATTGAATCACTTTCTCCTCTTCCTTTGCAAAATTAAACGATGCGGAGGCTATAAACAATGTCAATCAATGTACGTTTGCTAACCATGCAGGCGTGCATACCATCGTGCGGAGGAAAAGACATCGCTTCAACAAGACTTCAAGCTGTGCCAATGCTAATAGGTAGCAGGGGCCTTGGAGTGTCTAGATGATTATAAGTGTGAAAGCGAGGGGAAAATCTCGAGTCACTAATTCTGGGAGTCAATCGAGAGAAAGAGTTCAAAGAGATTATGAGTCTGCGAGACCACGTGGTCGCTATCTTTCCGCAATTTCCTGCCTACGGCCCGAAGCCGACCACCCTATCTCCGGGTCTCCGACTCCCGTCACTGGCGCTTCGTCACTTGAGCCTGGCAGGCCTTGCTCTTTATTTACAACGCCATAACTAGCAGCCATCATATTACTTGGGCAGTGTCTTCTGTGCTTAGCTTTTTTGCACTTGTAGTCTTTGCTTTCACTGTGAGCTTACGCTAGTACGATGGGAGTGCCTGTAATCAGTGAGCCAAGCTTAAACCTGTACTGTTAGTCTGACGCTCAATTCTATTTCTCCCCAGTTGACTCAGACCCTGGTGTTGACGATGCTTTGGCAATGTAGGACCCCTTCTCCAATCCTAAACCATCGATCATATTAAATCCTTATATTGACTCAAGATTACTCGCCCTTGCATCACCCGAGATTGACATTAAGGCCATCATCGTCACCTATGGTGTGTGAACGAAGCTATTCAAGCCATTCATACCCAAAAAAAAAGCGGCCTCGAGTCTAATCAATACGTCAGGCAACACAGAACTAGATGCTTCATAGTCAGTACGCCATACTTACCTCAGGTCCTTGTCTTTTCTGACTAACCCATGCGGATGTAGCTTGAACGTCTTTCGGATTTATCGTGCTGTCGAACGGCATCTATCGCTACACCCGGAGCAACGGTCTCGTTTTCCAAATTTCGACCCTGGGAACTTGGCAAAGCAGCCGTTTCTGGTTCGGGGTACATCAATGCCACTCGAGGGGGATCTACACAGTGCGCAATACTTTCACGGAAGGTACGCTTCCTCTCCCCCGTGTCTGTGCTGTTTTCCTGTGTTTTCTGAATAACGAATACGCTACGCCGGGTAACCACACCAACCCTACGCTACTTCTGGTTCGCTCAACGGATCCGTCGGATATAAAGAGATGGATTAGCAGGCATAACGGAACGGCATGCTGATCTGGATGATGGAATGAACGTTGCGGAGGAAACATCCCGCTATTTTCGTCAAACTGATCGATCTGCTTCGGACGTGGTGTTGAACATTTTGCGCGAAGAGCCTTCGCGAACAGTAACCTACCTGGCGCTGGGCCCGATGACGACTCTCGCCCATGTGGTGCGACAGGATCGAACCGCCTTTCGCGAACAAATAGGAAGGGTGGCCTGTATGGGCGGTAAGAGCGCGAAGAATTAATTTCATAAGGCTGTTACCCACTCTGACGCTAATCCAAATTGCTTTATTTCTCGTGATTAGGTGCTCTCGACGTGTGCGGGAATACATCGCCTGTTGCCGAGTGTGAGACCCACTTCTAGTTTCGTTATTGACCAGTTCTATCCCATGCTAAGTGCACTTCTATCCCCTCAGTTAATTGGTTCGCAGACCCCTATGCCGTACAAGAGCTCCTCATGTCCGACTCCGCCGGGCTGCCGCTCGAGCGCTTTTTTATGCTTCCGTTGGATATCACCACACCTCATGACATGTCATTCCCGACATACAAGGAATACGTTGACCCTGCGTTCGAGTCGACGGCCAGGCCGTCTGATGGTGCCCGAAAGCCTCCTTTACAACACTTTACCAGCGCATTTCTAGAGCGCACTCGCGAGATTATGATATCTTTCGGCAAGGATGCACTGGAACTACACGACCCAGTCGCGCTGTGGTTCGTTATCGAGAATCCGCTCGATCAGGCGGATCATCAGCATCTCAGTCCCGGTTGGCGGACGCTGCGGCGGGTGTTCTCGATCGAACGGTACGTTCTCGGCTCACGTGCCGGCTTAGTACACCCTCAGTGCTTCTTTGTGTCTGCGCGCCCGGCGAATTTGCGGTTAACGTACCCATGCTTCTATTTTCCTTTGCTTTTCATAATTGAAGGACCGGCGAGCTTACCCGCGGCATGTGTGTCGTGGATCGGAGAGAGGATCCCTCCGCATACGTTCCCGGGGCCAATCGCGCATATGTCCAATCACAGCGTCTTCGCCACCAATACGCCGCCGGTGGAGAACAGGATGCGGTGATTGTGCAACCGGCGCGCGTCGAGGTGGAGAACGCGTCTCAAGCACATCCTCCTGGTCAGACAAGTTCTCAGAAAGAAGGCAATGCTGCTACTGTTGCTGCGGAAGCAAAGGGTGAAGAGGCCGGTGGTATTTCAGTGGTGATCGAGACACCTGGGCCTGAGGCGATGTTAAGAATACTCTTCCGGCGCATATGGGGTGTCGAGATGTAATTTCACGTCCGATGCTCGTCAAAATACATGTCAGCCGCCAAGTCCCGTTCGTTGTCCATCGAATTTGCCGTGGTCCCAATTGCGGCATCTCAACACTCTTCCTGTAAAACTTCTTTCTGCCGTCCTTCTCTTTGAGAAGGGAAAAAAATGCGAGGGAATAGCATCATAATCGGCGTTGAGCGCCCCTTCGTGCCGGCGACCGGATGACCTCAGGCGCTCACCCACGGGGCTCGAGCCACTGAGGTTAAAAAGGGGCGGCTTGCCGGTGGTTGCGGAAGTTGCAAAGTTCCCTCACAATATCGCTTTGCAGTCCGTCGATCATTGCTATGATGCCGCGCGGTCGTAAGCCCGATCTTAGGTATGTACTTGTCGTGATCGACGGTATACAATGTGTGGTGGACCTAACTTTGCCCCCCCCCTTTTAGTATTCCGCAAACACGCTCACTGACCAACCAGAGGGCTTATCGAGCACGCAAGGTATGTAGGGACAGTCCAACTCAAACGTTGTCCACGACGTTTCTTTTTTTTCCCTCCCGTTGTCAAGTACCCGGTCACCGACTTTGAATCTTTTCGTTATTCAAGGCTCAATACATTGCCGATCTGGAGCACCGATGCGCGCTGATGGAAGAAGAAAACCGTCGATTACGGGAAGAGATTGCTACAGCGCGTACGGAGGGTGCTCAGCAAGCTTTCGCGAGTGAGACGGTGAGTCACTGGGTTTTTCGCACGAATCGACTATCTCACGAAATGAACGCGCGAGACCACGACGAGCTGATCATATTCCCACAGGCTGAAGCGTCTGCTGACCTTGTCCGACATCTGGCAACAGCTTCCGCGTCCATTCAACGGTTGCAAGGATTGATATTCCCAGCACCGAGTGCGGTGGACACCCACCCACCAACTGTGTCCATACGGTACTATCCCGGAGTACCGCCCAGCACCTCTTCTTCGACCTCATCATCGGATGATAGCACCAGCGAACGGTTTACGCTGAGCCCGCCACATCCGTTCCGCTTCTCACCGAGATACGAGGCCAGGATCCCGCGTACGACCGCGTCGCCGGTCCCCTTCCTCCAGAAGGTCGACTCTGGCATCATCAAATCGGGCTCTGCCCGTCTGAGCATATCCCGGCTCGTCGACGACGGGAGGGAACCCGGGTCTCCTCCCCCTCTCGCACCTCCGCTTCCGCCTCTGGCCCCACCTACCTACTACGCGTCCCATTGGTCACCTCGCCCATCGGAGCGCTTACGCTCGGACAGCCTCACCTCACCACCTCGTTCGGCCGCCCGACCCACATTTTTTGACGCTGGCCGTGTGGCCTCGGCGGAGACGACGAGCGCGCTTCGTGGTCCCGGCATGAGCGGCGGTTCGTTCCCTCGAGAACAACGATAATCTCCGACTCGCTTGCGATCAGCCTAGCGTGCTACTGCAGCCGTCCTCACACAGAGCCGGGCGTTTCAGCTGTGTCGGGTTGGACGTAAGCCATCAAACGTAGGAGTGGGAGGATATGACTGTCACTTTTGCAAAAAAAAAAGGAGGCACTGCTTCGCGGGTGTGAGTCTTGTTGCCGATCGCGCCAGACGAACAGTATATGCGGGGCAGATGCGGGGAGGGGGAGGGGGCGAGCGGTTGACCTTCCGTGGGTACGAGCGGTCGGAAGAGAGGAGTCACGAGCCGAAGAAGAGAGAGTGATTATTATCCTCTTTTCTTTTTGCGAACTTGGTTCATATCTTTATGCTTTTGTGTATTATTAACGAGCACGATGTATTAGATACATACCAGACTGATGAAATGCAATTTGATCGAGTGGAATATCGAGAGAGCTTGATGACTACCAGTCAAATTCGAAGACACGGCTCCAAGGGGGGGAGGGGGCGAGGGTGTGCGTGGCCCCCAAGGTCCGAGAGGACCGAAGCTCCCTTTCGTTGGTGTCTGCTGGCACGCTCCCCCCCCTGAAATCTGCATCAGGGGCTTCTCGCTCCACAGCGGGATAACGTTGTACACCCTTTGAGGGCCACGAGGCAGAGGAGAACGAGAGCGAGAACCCAGACGTTGAATTTGAATGAGAGGGGACTGAAGGCAAAAAGCGGTGAGCGTGTTCTGCGCCGAACTCTTGGTCGCGGCTTCTCTCGACTCCTGACTTGCAAGCGAAGCCAAAAGTGACTGGGTGCGCCTGATAACGGGCCAAGGAAAGACCTGCCCAAGGAAACGGGGGGAGTCTCGAGCGAACTGTAGCTAGAGGAACGGGTGACATCGCCAAATGAGTAGGGTCTGCGCCTAGCTCGTCCGATTTTTGTCCTTCTGGATGGAAGAAAAAAAAAAACAAGTACGGGGCGAGTGCCTTTTTGGAGTGAGAAGCGGAGAGAAGAGGGTGGTTAGGTAAGTAATAACGAAACGGAGAACACCATTATAGTGTAGATGTGGCGCTAATTGGCACTGACAAAGTCTGCACCCGCTCGGGCCATAAGCGCCCGCGTTTCTGGCCCGTGGGTCGGGGCCGATGTGTGAGTGCTTATGATATGCCAGAGAGAGGCCCCTCTCCGACAGGCCAACACTCCATCCGAAACGAAGCCTCTGCGCTCCTCCACACATCCCTCGGCCCAAATTTGACCATAATGAAATCAAAAAATCATGCACCAAACAGTCACCACCCCCAATTCAGCCTTCACCCAGTGCGACTCACCGCTGGGGGCTGAACCATCCCGCTCCCCCCCCCCCTTCTCCCACCCCACCCTCAACAGCTCCTCCTCGCAGTAAACCCTCTGGCAGAGTTTGCCAGGACCAGTTAGTTGGCACTGCAAAGCGACGAGGCCACGATGCCCAGAGGGCGTAAGAAGGACATGACGTGTGTTTTCTCTCCTTGGCCTTTCCACCAGGGTTATTCACGTCCCGTATCCGAAACGGTTGTGGTCAGCATACCCCAAACTCGTGCGCTCACGACCCAGCGAGCCTATCGCGCACGAAAGGCGCAGTACCTCTCGGAGCTGGAGGAGCGCTGCAGGATCGCCGAGGACGAGAACTCGCGCCTGCGCTCAGAACTCGCCGCCGCGAGAGCCGATGCGGAGACCTCTGCGACCGCGCGAGAGCGCCACACAGTACGTATCAGCTTGTCATATGGGCATCCCGGCTCACGTTGAAATCTCCGATTCCTTTTTCTTTTCTTTTTTTTTCTCCCTTCAGGCAGAGGCCGCTCACGAACTGATGCAAACGCTGACCGCAGCTCAGCTCGCACTTTCGCGTTTCCAGAGAGTGGCCTTCCCCAGAGGGACTATCCCGTTGCACGATTTCGGTCCTCCCACCGAAGGCGTGCCGTGGCCCGCCGCTCCGTCCTCCGCCTCTCCACAAGCGAGCACGAACTCCACCTCCTCCTCCCTCAGCCAGATGCAGTCCAACCACAGCACCCGTCACCACCACCACCACCACCCGCATCACGCCGCGTCGCTGCCTCCCCTCCAAACATGGCGTCATCACACGACCTCGGCGCCGAACTCGTACGTCCAAAGCCCCCCGCAATCTTTAACGGTCGGTGCCGCTCGGCTCAGCATCGCGAGTCTGATCGAACCACGTGCGCACGACGACCATCGCCGGCACAGTCACTCGGGCGAGCGGACGCTCTTCGTCGCCTCCTCCCAGCCTCCCGCCCCCGCTCGTCGTCAATCGTCAGTCGTACCTAATTACGTGTCCGGCCCGTATCACATGGACGACATGAATGGAGAACTCATGGCGAGTGATGGCGACGAGGACGAAGAAGAAGAGGAGGAGGATCAACTGCGGGAAGGCAGCGCCGAGTTCGATAGCAATGACGAAGAATGTTGCAACAACGTTGCAACCCACACGCCCATCCCTCAGCTGCAGTAAACCTCCTACCAGGTTCCTGCCCACCGATGACTGCATAACGGAGGTCACGTCCATCGTGACCAATGGCCTGCCCCGCTATCGATCTCCCATAGGTTCACCATATGTTTTTTTTTTTCTTTTCCTGGCAAATTGTCGGCGCCTTCTCTTCTTTTTTTCGACCCCAGGCTTCATCTATTCATTCATATCATTTGTAACATCAGGCTGTGTATTCCCATCCTTGCATCTTACATTACTTCCTTGAGCATGGATTTCTTATCTGTTTGGGTCTGTTGATACTCTTGGTTCAAATATTAGTCGGCGGTATACCCTGTCCACATGTCCGCGCACTGAGCTTTCTGCATGAACTGAATATGCCATCTGTATTCCCAAAAGTCATTCGTTATATGTGCGAATATCTCTACCACCTTCTGATCTCGGCTAGCTATTTGTGTCATGCTACCGGTATCCCAGAAAAGCCTTGGCCCACGCGTGTGAGACGCTGAAAGTAGCACAAGAAGTTAGGATGACTTATGGAGTATGTATATGGAGCTATTTCTGGAGATAGCCGGCGCACATCTCAATCCAAGAGATTTATAGACCTTCACATGACGATGTCACGCAAGGGAGGCTGACGAGAGAAGCGGCTGAAGTTGATTGTATGATGCTGTAGTAGCGCTGGTCCGCGCAACAGGTTACAAATCGAACCATGTACTTGAAATAAGATTATGAAAGCAAAATAATTAGTTGACAAATATGGGTCGTAGTCATATCCTTCGTAAACACGCGGGTTATTCTAGAAAAGAATTCAGTACTTGCGATTCATGTTACAGCACAAGCACGCTCTTGCGCTAAGTGCGACTACACTTAGCCAGGAGCAGACGACGGCAGCAACCACCATCCACATTCCGTTACCGAACTCGACAGTGAAAAGGTCTGTTACGGGCTTCCTTGTGAGCATCATAGTCAGAGAGGGGGGGGGGAAAGGTATAGCAGGCGCACCGTTAGTCAGGTCAGGGACCTTGGACCGCGCAAAGAGGACCAACGCGACGTCGATGGCCAACACAATTGTTCCAACAACGGCGAGTAAGGTGGCGACGATAAGCTCGAAGATGGACATGGCGTGCGAGCGGAGACATGCACTAAATATGAAGACCACAACTGCGAGCCCTGCGCAGACGGGGTGCAGGACCAGGATGACAGTCAGCCCCTTGAGCACACCCTCGACGAGCCCGTTCTGTCCGATGAGGGAGGCAACGTTCACCGGTTCGGTGAGTGAATAGCCAAGGCGCGGCCCGTAGCATTGTTGTGCTCCGTTGGCGCTGAAAGGATAAAAAAAAGCTTGTAAGGATAATGCTGTTATGCTATGACTTGGATTGCAAGAGGCGAACCTGACGGCGCATATTCCCCATATACCTAGCCCAAAATTAGCATATATAGGAGTGCTAAAAGGGTACGTTTACAAACCGAAACGCAGCTGCGTCGCAATGCTCGTCGTTGGCGCATCCGGGTTCACGGCAGCTTGTATCGTAAACAGCCAGATGGATTTGATGATTGGAATAGAGAGAGCAACCAGTAGAAAAATGACAAAAGTCGCGAGAGTGAACAAAGCCGTCAATACAGCAATAAACCCTCGCCGGCCGCGGTGGTGGTGGTGGTGGTGGTGGTCATGAGAGTCGGAGGACGAGCTGTGTCCGTGGTGGTGTCCCCGTGTACGCTGCTCGCCGTAATAGGGGTCATATTCCTGAGCAGCCTTTCGACGTTGGCGCCAGCGACGGAACCGTTCAAAAAACATAGCAGAACTGACGAGATGGGTGACGAGGAAAGACCCTTGGAGTATTTGCCAGGCGCCGCAGGGAGCGTCTTCGACGCCAGACTAGTCGCTAAATCCTTTTACGGGTCTTCGGCCAGAAAAAGGGTGCACGGGTGTTTGAACACCTCGCAACTAAGCAACAACCCAAGGCTATGGACAGAGTCTGCCTCAAACACGCATTCAAGAGGAAGTACCACCAACAGAAACAGAGTGAGATAATGATACAGTCTATGTCCAACATCGCCTTCAAATAGTCTATTCTGTCCGCGTGGTACGGTTACGACATTCAACCGGATGACCGCCCCGGCCTTCCGGACGAGACTAGACCATAATCATATAATACCCCTGCTTAAGTACACATAAACGAAGTCCTTCGCGTTGATACTGTACCAGCTCGGTACTACATCTTGATGAGGTGCATCAATACTTCCTCTTTGGTTCAAATTTGTGTGCAAAATGCATTAATAATGCAAAGAAAGCATGAAGAATGGATGATACAAGCACACTGTACACGCAACACCCCACAAAACCTCACTCAAACAAGCAACAGCTTATTCGTCAGGAATCTCAATGTCCCCCGAGTTGATGCCGTCGATGATATCGTGTGGGGGCTGGCCGTCCACGGTGCAGCCAACGGACTGCGCCGTGCCGAGGATTTCCTTGCAGCCGTTGGCAAGGGTTCGGGCAAGCGACTTTGAGCGCATGGTGCGTGCAATGTCGATAACCTCGTCAAGGGTGATGTTGCCATTGTGCTTGATGTTCTTCTCCTTCTTGCGGTCACGCGGGGGCTCTGAATCAGATGTAAGTCAAGCCATTCGTCTTGGGACTATGTGACGGCGTACCCTTGAGAGCCTTGATGACAAGGGAGGAGGCAGAGGGCACAACGGAGACCGCCGCTTGACGGTTTTGGATGGTGAGCTGGACGGTCACACGGAGACCCTTCCATGCGCCGGTCGCCTTTGCGATATCTTCACCGACCTTCTTCGGTGACTATGGTAGTGAGGCGTAAGCGTAGGAAGCCATGAACGATGTTTTCATCCACAAACCAGACCGAGAGGACCAATTTTCGGGGCAAGCGCGGAAGATGCACCGACCTCACCACCGGTAGCACGGAGGTAGATGATCTTAATTTCGTTCGGGTCCTAATCACGCAAGAGTGTGAGGACAAGCCACTTGAGCCCACGAGCAGAGATTCACGAACCAATTTAGGTGCCATGAGTACAAAGAAACGAGGGGGTGGCTAAAAAGTATAATCGAGGTATGTGTCAGAGACTGAAGCAGTTCGTTCGATGCAGGGACCGCCACTCACGGTGGCGACGAGGGCGGGGGGATCGGGCGGGGCGTTATCCAGATACCTTTCACAAAGAGCTGAGAGCGGACGGTACAGGCCACGTGATGGAGTAGTAGCTGTATAGAGTCACGAGACCGGATTGAAGGCGGAAATAATCCGGGAACAAGGCCCAGTTGACCCGGGTCCAACCTCTCCTTCTCCAGCTCCCTCCACTGCGGTCCCGGACCGATCACTTACTCTGACCCCGGGTCTGAAGCCGTCCTTGGAATCTCGGAGGTCGCGTACGCGCCAGATGGGCGACGGCGAATGGCTAGTGTCGACCTCCCTGCTGATTTTGAGAGCGTCGACACGGACAGTCTCGTCGACCTCATTGGTACGCTTTATATGACCTTGCTATTGTTGATGTTGAGGATCATTTATCGTCCTAACAGCGGATATGTGCCAACGATTGATGAACCACAACGATCGTATACCTCTTTCGCCGTACGCTCTCCTTCATCTCTGCTTCTGTGCTTCGACAGGTTATACACGCAGACGTATAACATTGTTCCTTGCTTTTGCGTTCACAGGGAGAGTCTCACCCGGTTTCATTCTCGCTCACCACCCAATATCTCCGTACAAGACTACCTTCTACGGATTGTAAAGTATACTAATGTCGAGGTGCGCAAATATGCCTCATTCTCGCTCATTCAGCTCACAGACGTCCTATTCTTGAACATAGAAATCCTGCTTACTACTCATGTTGCATTACATTGACCAGATCTGTGCTCGGACACCATCTTTCACCTTATCCTCCTTAACTTGCCATCGATTCATCATCGCCTCCATCGCCATTTCATCGAAAGGATTCTGTGACTCCTTTTGTACCAACGCTCACTACGCCAAAGTCGGAGGCATCGCGGTGGCCGAGCTTAATATCCTCGAACGAGAATTTCTTTCCATGATCAATTGGCGTCTCATGGTATGTTTTTCCCCTCTTGCCATATCTTGCGTTTCACTCCCCGCCCTATCTTTGGCGTTCTTATCTCTTCAACCCTTTTCCCCTCGTCCTGTCTGTCACACGACTGGCTATTCCTCCCTCTGCGCCCACATCTGCCACGCGTCCTCGCAGCGGACGTAACCTGCGTCTCAGGGGGGCTGTCCACGTCACATTTTTTTTCTTTTCCTGTCACGGGTGTGCATCTGCGCTTCTCACGCCGGTCACGCCACACAATCAGGGCCGAGAGATGCGCCACAATAAAACCTATATCCATTTGTCCAACCGTTTTGTTTAACACACAACCCACATCTGACTCGCGCAGTGCACGCGCGAGGTACTTCAAGAGTACTACGTCAACCTCGTCCGGACGCATACAAGTGGCCGATACCGACTCGCGTCCCGGCCGTCCGCGGCGTCACCATCGTCTGAGGATGAGTCCTCGTACGGGTCTTCCATGTCCGAAGACGACGAAGACGATTTCTTAGGCTCGCCGCCGCCGTCACATCAGCAACATCAGCAACCACAACATCCAGCCGATGGTCCACCACAACAGCATCCGACCGCAACCGGGACGCTCTTGGCCGACCGCACGATTCTCGCGTCCCCCGCGCCGCGCGGCGGGGCGACGGTCGAACAGAACATGGCGTTCCGGGCGCTGCACGAGGTCCACCGGGGCGAAGCGCCGTATCCGCAGCAAGAACTCCAACAGCAGCAGGCCTACCGCCAAGAACGTGGCCAGGGTGGGGACAATTACGCCGGTCGGCGCTAGAAGTCTACAGATGGTCGGGGCGCGCCTGCCTATCGCGCGAGAAGACTCACGTACGAGTACGTACACAGACACTGCGAAGAAAGGGTTCGAGTTTTCTTTTTTTTAATATCGTGCAAAGGAGGAAGGAGGCACGGAGAAGGGGCGTGAACTCTACTGGGTTTCCAAATCTTCCGACGCAGTGAGGGAATGTGCGATGGGATTATCGTAGATGAGGACTCAGGGCTCGTGTGGATGGATTGTGGAGACTATCAGCACGGGTCCTTCTTTCATCGGAAGTTATGCCCGTGTGAGCCTCGATTGTATCCCTAGAGAGAAAGTGCTTCATACCGCTTAGATTCAGTTGCTACCTTATCCGCCCTCACATTTTGTATCTATCAGTTCTTTTCTTGTTCTCAGGTTACCCATTGAATTTGACGTATCATGGAGAGCTTTATATAAGTACCGCCTCGGATCGTTTGACCACGATGGTTACATGTGAGCTTCCGACATTTACGCACTTCACCTAAAGGACCGGTCGTTTTCCCGCTTGCCGACCACATGTGAAACAACGCTTCCCACATGGCGCACACACCCCACACTTTATCGTGACCGCATACGCGGCAAAAAGAAACACACAAGATTATTCCTTATATTTAGAAATGAAAACGTATCCGATCAACGAGCGAGATTTATCTTTTAATAACGATAAACAAAAGAAAAAAAAGTTGCAAGTAATAGAGTACAGAAGAAGCAGAAGAGAGTACAACGAGTGGCGTGTGGCATGTGTGAACAACCCAAACTTTGTCAGTTTCGAAAACTTGAAGTCCCAGCAAGGAAAGAGCATGTGGTTGGCAAAACAAACGGAAACAGATGGAAAGATTTGGTGTTGTCGGTTCGGCAGCGGCAGCACGGGTCGACGATGTCCAGCAAGTAGGGCCCAAGGCGTGAGTATGCGAGTGCACCTTTGGGAAAGATTAATAAACAATTTGGCTATCGAATTTCATGAAGACGGCGGTTGTTGTAAGAATACAAGGATCAGTTGTGAAGGTTTGTTAAAGCTGCACCGACGGTTAGAGGAGCAGGTCCAAGGGGGAGAGGGGGGAGGTGAGATAAGAATAAAAGAAAAAAAAGGCAAAAGATTGTTGGCGGGAGAAAGCACCGATCTTCCCAGAACTGGATAGTGCCAGAGCGACGATGAACGGAACGAGACACCCCAAAAAAATACCGACACCGAGAAAGAGAACGAGGGAGGGAAGGGTTGAAGGAAGCTCCTGATGACCGAACGAACTAAAGCACATGACCCGACCCAGGGCTCCACAAGGATAACTGCACACCTGAGAACCTGGCGGGTTCTTTCAGCGACGAAGCGCAGAGAGCATCTTCGCGAGCGCGTTGATCTGGCCCTTCTGCACCTTCTTCGGTCCGACGTCGGCAGATGTGCTATTGTCACCCTCGACAAGCGACGACGGGGCGATGGATGCGCTATCGTCGATAATCGCGCTGAGGTCGGTCGTGCTCGTCGAGGCGTCCGAGCGCATGGCAGGCGCGCGAGCGGCGTGCTGCTCCGAGATCGGCTCAAGCGGACCTTTGCCCTTGCGCGTGCGCGCGGTGCCACCTGCGGCAGCGCCGCCCTTGCGGGACGTGGGCGGCTTGCCGAAGATGTCGCCCTCAGGCTTGATGTGCATCTGCCGAGGCAGCTCGTGGAGTTCCCAGGGGATGCCTTGCATGACTACCGACGACAGCAACAAATTCATCAGTCGACGCTTCACATACACAAATGAAAAGCACTCACCCTTGACGTTCCTGGGAGGATCACGCCGCTGAGCGTCGTTCACAGGTCCCAACGGCGAGCGTGCACGGTTAGCCGAGCTGGCGACGGAAGGCGCCACTGACGCGGGCTTGCTCGCACCCGAGCGCCACGAGTCTGCCGACACGCTCGTCGCGATCGTGCTAACCGACTGCCTGGACCCATTGCTGTACCGCGTAAAGTTTGACGTCGACGTCGCAGCCGAGGAAGGGACCTTGCTCGACCGCCAGTTGGATGAGTACACTGAGCTGGCGGCTGAGGAAGAGGTCGCGGGGTAGCCCCGCACGGAGCGTACGGAGCTCGGCGACACGCCACGCTCGGAGGACGTCGACCAGGCGGAGGAGTTGGAGATGACGCTCGGTGCCTGCTGGCGACCCCTCGGGTACTGTACCTGCTGCTGCTGTTGCTGGCGGACAATTGAAGGCGGAGCAGGCGTCCCGGGCTTCTGCCTGCGTCCATATCCATCATCCACTGCGAACATCGATACCGGTGACGGCGGCTTGACACCCTTGTTCCCCTGCTGCGAACGACCACCGTACTGTTGCTGCTGCTGCTGCTGCTGCGACTGATACGGAGACGACTGCTGAGCTTGCAACGTCGGCGGAGGCGCGTTGAGGCCCATGAGGATGGACGTCACGTTCGACGCCGTCGCAGCCGTGTTATCGACCGGCGAGAGCGACTGCGACACCACGGACGGGACGGGCGAGGGCACGACAGGCGAGGAGGCGGGAGAGGCGGAGGACGAGCTGCGGCCGAAACTGAGCTTCCACTTGCTCGCCTTCTTTGCCATCGGCGGCGGCGCGGGTTGCGACTGCTCGGAAGGAGTGGAGACCGCAGCGGACGCCTGCGTGCCGGTGGACACCGCGACGCTCTCGGCCTCGGAGGCGGCAAAGTCGGGCGCGACGTAAGGCATCTTGTTCTGGCGAGAGAGCTCGCGGACGAGGGACTGCGACGCGTTCGCGAGGGTGTCGAGCGTGAGGTCGAGCGTGTTGGCCATCCCAATGTGGTGTTGATCTGTGTAATGCTGCTGCTGCTGCTGTTGCTGTAACAAAAGCTGCTCCTTCTTGCCCTTGCGCGCACCGCGTTTCCGGCGCTTCGTGGTCGACTGTGCACGAGACGAGGCGCCGTCGTCCACTTCCTCCTCCTCTTCAACCTCCAGCACATGCTCTTCTCCGCGGACGAGATACGAATCCTCAACACTGCCACCTTCTCCAGGCTCCTCCTCAAGGATCGTCGACTGTTCAGGACCGTCAAAGTACTCGGCCGCCGACGCGGGCACGCTGGGCAGCGTGGAGCCGCCGCGAGAGAGAGAGCGGGTGTGCATGGCGGGTGTGCCTCCACGCGCCGCGGCGGACGCGGTCGATGCCGCGCGCGAAGCTGGGCGGGAGTTCGGGTGGGACGCAAGCGGGTGGCCCTGAATCGAGCTCGTAGAGATGACACGCTTGTGGTGGTGGAAGGGAGCGGCCGGAGCGGCCAGCAGCTGCGGGAGGTCCTTCACCCACACGCCGAACTCGCGGGCCGAGATCCGGGCGGAGTCGTCGTCGCCCTCGCCCTCGAGGATGTTGAAGACGCGGGTGGCGAGGAACTCGGCGACGGGGAGGGTCATGCCCGCGAAGCGCTGCATGAAGAAGTTGACGGGTTGCTCACGGTAGAGCTCGAAGGAAGAGCAGACGCCGATAGCGGCATCGGTCCACGGGTTGAAGTGGTACAACCTGCACGAGAAAGCGTCCGTCAGAAGATCTCGCTCTCGTCTTTGCAGTGATCAGGAACGTACATGTTAATTAGCACGATACCAAGCGACCAAACATCGGCGGCACGCGGTTTGTAAGTTGGGGCGATATTATTACGACATTCTTAGAAAAAGACGATCATCAGCGCCATGTGCGAGAGATAAGAAAGGAAGCAGTCGACTCACCATAGCTCATGTAAGGCGCACTCCCACAGTCCATATCTGACGAATCCACGTCCGTCGTCGACAGTCCAAAGTCCGTAAGCTTGACGACAACCTTGCGCTCCCTCGCGCCCGTGTCCGGGTTGGCAGGGCCGAAGCCGTCGGTGACGATAAAGTTCTCGGGCTTGATGTCCCGATGGAACACCTGGAGGTCGTGGCACGCCGCGACGGCGTCGCACATCTGGGCGAACATGCTCGCGATCAGGCGGAGGCGGGTACGGCTGAGCAGCTGCGACGGGTTCAAGGACGAGAGCAGAGAGGGCGTGGGCGGGGTGCGCTGGGAGGTTGGCGAGGAGGTGGCAGGATCATCGGAAGAGGGAAAGTCGGCGGGGTCGTAGTGGTCCCGCGCCTGTTCGAGGAAGTAGAAGAGGTCTTCTCCGGGGACGTACTCGAGCAGGAGGAGCAAGAAGGAAGACGTCTCGAAAGTGCGGTGGAGCGAGACGATGTTGGGGTGCGCAGGAAGAGACTGATGGATCGTAACCTTTAGGTAAGGAAAAAAAAAGCTTATTTTTAGCATGCCGTAAAGCTGATGAGACGACGCAAACTTACCTCTGCCATCTGGGCCTCCAGAGCCTCCTCGTCGAGGTTCGCCTTGGAGAGACACTTGACCGCAAACTCACGTCCGTAGGTGACTCCGGCCACACCCGCGTTCTCGCCCTCGCCGTCGAGTTCCAGCCGGCCGGCGACGTGCCCGTCGTCCGAGGCGGGGCCGCGTTCACCGGCGCTGCGAGAGAGGACCTCCCGCACGAGGTACACGACAGCGTACGAGCCCGAGCCAAGCCGCCGGACAACCTCAAACTCGCGCGGGCGCTGTCGCTCCTCCTCGTCATCCTCGAGGGCCGAGTCGGATGGGAGAGGGAGTGCGCGGAGGGGCTCGCCTTGGAGGTCGATGCCCTCGCCAACGGTGTCGCCGACGGAGAGGACGCGGTCGATGGTGGAGGAGGACCACGAGTCTCTGCGGTCGTTGAGCGGCGTCTGCGGGGTCGCAGCCTCCGAGGGGAGGGCGGTCCTAGGGCGCAGGGCGGGCGAGGGGCGGGACGAGGAGATCTCGCGCGCGGACAGGTAAGGAGAGCGGTGGTAAGGCTTGCTTGGGGACGGGCTGGGAGCGACGGACGAGGTGGGGAACGGAGAGGGTGGGAAGTAGTCGGTGGAGATGGAGAGCGCTGGAGGAGGGGTGCCGGTCGTCGTCGTCGTCGTCGTCGAGCGGCCGCCGCTGGAGGACGGGGGACGGCTGTCGGAGGGGCGGCGGCGGAAGACGGAGGGCGCTAGGCGGGCCGGAGACGGTGAGTCGTCGTGAGCGGAACGGTCGTCGACGGGGGCGGAGGCATGCCAGGCGTGGTGGTGAGGCTGAGCGAATGGACCGGGCTGGTAGTGGACGGGTTGATGGAGCATGGTGAGGACAAAGCGGATTGGACGATGGAGACGGAGATGATGATGGTGGGAAACGTTTCAACGCTGATGCTGCTGGTGCTGGGTGTTGATCTGCGCGGCTGTGAGTGATGAAAGGAAACAAATGAACGATGAGCTGCAGGCGTCGTCTTCGTCTTCCTCCTCTTCTTCTTCTTCTTCTTCTTCTTCGTCTGAGCGGCGGCGGCGGCGGTGGTGGTGGTGGTCGCAGCCGTCGGAGATTCGGACTCGAGAGAGAGCGACGGGGGTTCCTCCCTCCACCTACTCCGTCGACACTGCTGCTGCTGCTGTTGCTACCGCTGCTGCCGGTGTGGTACGGAAGACCAATCTCGGCCGCTGCAGTACTCGCTGCCGCTGCTGCTGCTTGCGAATCTGGAGCGGCGACCGTCGTCGGGGGGACGGGGAGGGACGAGAGAGGGGGGAGGAGCGGATGGAGGCGGCGGTGGTGGTGGGTGGAGGTGATGGGTGCTGCTGGACAAAGAGGGGGGAGGGAGGAAACGAGGGCGGAGTGTGAATTGAGCGTTGGACGTTTACCCGGTGCCACCATATGGGCCCGAAACGAAGAGGAGGCTGTTCCACTCACACACGGTTACTTTCGACGGGGAGGGGGGGAATTCCTGTACTCCTTGGGTCGAGTGACGACGGGGGACGGGGGAGGCGACTATATGCGCCCAAGCGGAGAGTACGGAGGCGAGGGGGTGAGAGGAGGGAGAGGGAGAGGAAGGGGAAAGGAGAGAGAGAGAGAGAGGCGAGAAGAAGAAGGGAGAAGAAGGGGAAATCTCTTGGGCCGCATGGACGGAAGCAGACACCACCATGTGCTCACTCTCTTTCCGCGCAAAAATATCAACAAAAACCCAGCATTTTTGGTCATCATTTCAGCGTTATCGCCCGAAAACAGTCGAGCCGATGGAGAAATACAGGCACCCTTCCGGCCTCTCCCCATATGCAACGAGCCCAACTCACTTACTCCTCCTCCCCCTCGGCCCGATCGCCAACGACCATGCGATCCAGCTCCGCAGCCCAAAGCCTCCTCAGCCCGTCTCGCTCGTCCGCCGGCAGTGTCCCACACGCAGACGCGATCACCTCCCCCGCACGCCCCCCGCCGCCGTGGGTGGCCAGCCAGAGCGCCCACGCGTGCGCCGCCTCCGCCGGCTCGTCCTTCCTCCATTGCTCGTACGCCTCCCGCAGCACCTCCTCCCCCGCCCCCTCGCACCGGAAGAACGTCCGCCACACGCCCGCCGTCGGCGCACACTCCCGGGCCAGCCGCCGGACGCTCGCCGCATCCGGTCGCGATCCCGCTCGATCGCTCACGTACGCCATCTCCACTCGTCGGATCAACAAACGTTCGTGTACGCTCCGCAGCTGCGGCGAACGCATGCTCTCCCGTACCAGTTCCTACGGCAAAAAAAAAAACTCGTCGTTAGCCTCTTTTTTGTTTTTCCTCTTCTGTGCCAAAGCAAAAAGTGTGTTCTGTGCAAAGAGAAAAAAAAAA
>JAZHGK010006878.1:0-31371 GCA_037855215.1 Waitea zeae | reverse complement strand
TAAGCGCTTGTTCATGCCAACAGGTCATAGCTAGTAGACTCACCTGATATTAATAGCTCCAAAGTCTCGTCCAAAGCTTGCAAGACCACTCGTAATATGAGCGATCACTTTGCGATCACTTCTTGAAATATAGGGATAAAGGACTTTGCTTAGGAGTGCAGGGGCAACAACGTTGGATTGGAGGCACGAATTTAAATCTTCCACCGATAAATCGAAAGCGCGGTCATCACCTGCCGTCTGGTAACTATCAGCATGGTATTTGGTACTTTTATCAATGAATTAGTCCCTACAATTGCAGCATTGCTGACAAGGTAATCGAGCTTTCCGTCAGGTAATAGCTTCTTTACCTCCGCTTCCACCGCCTCAATCGACTTTTGGTCCGTCACATCTAGGCTGAGAACGTGAACCTTGCCTTTCGCTGAGCTCTGAACTTCTTTGAGAGATGAAGCCGCAGATGGATTACGACAGGAGGCAAGAACAACATTTGACGACTCGGTGGCCAGTTGCCGCACAAGCTCTAGTCCGATACCCCGAGAAGAACTATAGAGTCGCCAAATTGATTGAGTACTTTGTCAACAGACAAAAATTCGATAGTGCTTACCCTGTCACGAACCAGGAAGGCATGCCAATACGTACAAATGGGAAGGGTCAAAGTGCGTATTGTTGTGGATCAGGTTGTGCATAAATTTATACTTTAGCTTCCTCTGGTCAGGTGTTCCGGTGACGCCAGAGTTGTACCAGAGATAGAGCGGGATGTACGGGTGCTATCCATCAGAAGAGGTTGAGGGTAGCGATTCATCTCAGTTCATACACTTGTACATGTCACTACGTGCCGGTGAAGCACACAATCTGCGTGCAGAGGCTCAAACGGCTAGCGCTTCGGAGTCCTAACGACATTCAAATTTGTCCCGAGCTTCTTCCGAGGTCCGAACCTTGCTCACATTTTTGCGTCGAAGCAAAGTCAACAATACAGCCAACACTCGATGCGCTGCCGGCCCATCAAGAGTTGATAGTTCCAAGTAGGTAGTTTGAATGCCCCCAAAAGTGAGATAGTACTTGGCGGTGATGCATTGATGTGTCACGGTTGGTGACCACGTCCGCCGCGGAACACGTGAGCGGCGTACTAGGCATACATGCGGACGCCGGGCACTGGCAACTGTGTTGATGATCTCAGCACTATAGCTGTTATTCTCGTTTCACTAAGCTTCACTTATTTGCCTGCCAGAGGTTCTGAACTACAGATTCGTTGTTTGACGATCAATCCACCATGATTCACGCAGGGAGCATTTTGCTCTCAGCGCTTGGATTTTTAGCGATTACGACGGCACACGCGGCTGAACCCATCGTTCATATTGCCCTGCGTTCGTCTTGGCCTGCGCCGCCTTTGCTACTCGAAATAATGTGAGGAAACTTATTATACTAGTTCCTCATGCTACATGACTCAATTGATTAACAGTGAGACGATCTCCCTTGAAAACGAGGATGCCTTTTTCCCTACCCTCGATGCCCTTACTCACCCGGAAACCCTTCCGCGCGTCTCGCCTTCCTCTTCAACTACACCGGAGGCAGCTTACGAGTTTGCACTTGCTGCTGTGACCGCCTCGGGTCTCGTTCCTGACTCTGCTCCCATTGCTGCCGCTCTTGCGCTTCATGCAGCTGCACCCCGCATCGAAGCGTTTTATGCCCATTATCGTGACACTCATGGTTCACGCGTTGACCTTGCTGGAAAACCTGGATGTGAATCTTGGGTAGACTGGTATGGGTCTTTGGTTTGTGATCTTGAGAACCTTCGTCGCCTTTTGGGGCATGAATCGCTCGATCCTGCTAACGATACCGGTGTTGCGCCGCCACCGACGTGAGTTATCCATTACTCAATTTCTAACTATACGCTGATATAACTTGGTCTTTAGTCCACGCTCTCGTCCTAAGATACTGAGCTTCGATCACATATACCCACCTTCGCATGGCGCCTTACATCGGCCTCCTCGCACGGCCATTCTTTATGGACATCCGTTTTCATCTAACTTTCGCGAGCTCCATTCCTATCTTTTAGCTCAATCTACAAAACCGGATGCCCGAGTTGAATATATATTCCGGCACGCCATTCCTCAAGAAGGCTTAGGAGACAGCAAGGATTTTGCCTACCTCTCTGGCTATGGAGTAAGCTTAGATCTGAAGAAGATGGAGTACCTTGCTGTAGATGATAGAAGCACGGGTTCGAGGGGTTAGTTCACAGTCGCCTTACCATTGAAAGATGCTGATAGTTTCTACAGACATATCCCACAATCGCATTCAGGATGAGGCGACAGTCACAGAGCCCGATATTGTGGCAGAGATAATTAACGTTTACCCAGTCAACAGTAGTGCGGATGCTACGGCACCACTCACAGAGGAAGAACTACAAAGTACATTTGTTCATTATGTTTTGCATTTGAGTGTCTGACATTGACCTCTCGTAGATCTTGGTGCCCAAGCTGCACAGATAATTGCTGATGGTGGTGAACACTCTCTCGCTATTGCGCAAAAATTAGCTCAGAACTTCCCCAAATATGCTGCATCGCTTGCAAGACGCGTGAAGCCGACTGAAAATGTCACTGCAGAGATTGGTGGTAACGTTTTCGCCTTGCAGCCGGGACTCAGCACAATCTGGCTCAATGGGGTCAACCTCGGCGACGGGGACATGAATCCATATGCGTACGCATCGAATTATCGTTCTCAGTGTTTGTAACTAAGCATAATGTCAACAGACTGCTCCGTATCATGCGCAAAGAACGTGCAGTTGTTCGCTCTCTCAGAGAAATAGGTCTTACGTCAGCTGAAGCTGTTGATCTTCTCACCCATGAAGTACTTGGACAATCTCAAAGCACTGGAGCATTTTTAGACCAAATCTTTGATGCTAGTGACCGCTTGGAGGGAGGAGAAGCCATCACGTGGTGGAATGACATTGAAAAGGACTCACGGTATTCTCGGTGGCGCCCAACCATGTACACAGTCAGTATTTTATTAAATAGCATTCATGTTTTATACTAAATTCACTTCTCAGCTCATCCAACCCCTTTATCCGGGCCAATTTCATCAAATCAAACTGAATATTTACAACATCATACTGGCTGTGGATCTGTCACAGCCTAAGGCTCTCCATTTCATCACAAGTGCTGTGTCCAGCATTATCTCTCGAAGTTTTCCATTCCGATGGGGTATCGTACCCCTCGTAGAAACCGAAGACGGTATGTTATTTCAAATCCTCAATGAAAAAGCATTGATAACACAAATTCAAAGGGGTTAAGATGGCAAGACTCGTCCATTATCTTGTCAAAACCTATGGTCGCTCTAAGACAATGAACTTTATTAAAGCTGTGAGACTTATATCAAACTGTGTGAAAACACTACTAAAATTTGCATAGCTTTCCCGGGGTATTGCGTCCACTGCTCCTGGTGTTGATTGGGATTTAGTTCGCGACGTCTACACTACTTTCGCAAAGGAGGATCCTCCTACAGATGATGAAGGAACTGCCCTTCGCACGCCCAGTATTGTTGAAATACTGAGTGGAGACGCTCTCGGAAGTGTAGACAAGGCCTACATTGACTCGATACGTGCCTATGCGGATCGGCTAGGCGTTACGCTGAGAGATAGTCCACAAGGACACGCATTTATTAACGGGAAACACCATGCTTTTGACGACGTAAGTATAACTTGCAATCTGGTTTGCCATTTAGCATGACGAATTTAACAGGACTTCCTTCGAAACATGCAATCAGAGATTAATGCGCAATTGCAGCATCTTCAAGAACTGGTCTGTTAAAGTTTGACAACATAAACAGAACAAACCTAAAGCTTACAAAAATAGGTGTATGGAGGCCAGCTTGAAGATAAGGATGCGGAAAGGATGTCAACTTATTTCTATGACTTGCCCACATCTAACACGCGTCGTAATCCCTACATTTATCCAACGTCGAAGGATGGACTTCGTGTGTTCTCATTGCCAGATCTGTTTGGCAGCAATGGCCTACATAAGAGACATGCAGAGTTTGTATATCCATGTGAGTATTTCTTGTGTGGACTGTGCTTACACAAATAACTGAGAAGTTTTAGTGAACGATGAACCTCCGTCCCTCAGCATGCAGTTGATTACAGACCTCGATAGCCCAGATGGACTTGCTCTTGCAGAAGAGGCTCTCCTATCATTGGTTGATTCCTTTTTTTTTCTTAGTAAAATGTCAACTTACGACTTGTTAGGACGAAGAATCTCAAACTCGATTATCTTTTATACACAATCCTGGCAATCAAGCTTCAAAGAACAGGACTGCTACTTTGAGACCATCTACTCTTGTCTCGCACCTTCTTGCCAGTAATGCACTAGGTTCCATCACCCCTAAACGCCTCCTGGCAGCACTTGGCCTCGATAGTACATCCCCTGAAGCACAGAAGGTTTTAGCTGGGGAGGACAGCACTATGAGCGATCTCCTTAACGGCAATGCAGAGCCTGACCCAGGTGCCTATGCGCGTTACACACGTGCCAGTGCAACCCTTGTAGATCAACTTGGGCTATCTGCTGGGGCAAACGGGATACTGGTAAATGGACGGGTGCGTTCGATTTTTGTGAATTCTTTAGATCCATTACATAAGTAAACAAAAAAAATTATAGCTTGTTGGACCCTTTCCTGTAGGCGCGATCAAGGCCTCTGATTTCAAAGCTCTTGCAGCTTTTGAACTTCGCAAACGATGTGCTCCAGTCCTTACAGCACTCACAGAAATCAAGCCTGCTATGAAAAACCTTCCTCGGTTAGTTCTTTCTCAAGTTCTCGTCTCGCCCTCAGCCAAATGATTGACTTATTCCAACCTGCTCTTAGATACGAGTTTACAGACCTAGTTTCGATGGCTTCATCAGTTGTTGCCGCTGTTCAGGTTCCAGACCCGACTGAAGCTGGTTTGTACAACAAACCAATGAGGCCTCGTCAGCGCACTTATAATAGGCTCTCAAACGAATACACGTAAGTAATCATGACTCCTTCAATCCACCTATTACTTACATAACCTAGTGGGTTTACTGTAGGTGACAATAACACTGCGATTCTCCAGTTTGGTGCAATCCTAGATCCACTTAGTGAAAGTGCACAAAAGTGGACGAGCTTATTTGAGGTCAGCGATCTTCGCTCTCTGCTTATATGCAATCTAATACTTTTTAGTGGCTTTCAAGCTTCCCAGATGTGTATTTGGATGTTAGGCTCAATCCTGCGATGTATCAAGAGGTTTTACATTCCTCTTAGATAATATGAGATTGTCAACGCTGAAACATTACTAGGTTCCTCTCAAGCGATTCTATCGCTACAGTGTCCTCTCCCGTCCTCGATTTACTGAAAAAGGGTCAGTTTTTTTATTCAATTCGTCTACAAAGAAGCATATTGTGAATACATTAATAGCGATCCGGAGCCAGCGGCAGTTGTTATATCCGGCCTTCCTACACAACCAATCTATACCCTGGCTATGGATGTCCCAATCTCATGGCTTGTTCGCCCACGCGAGTCTAAGCATGACCTTGACAACATCCAATTAAGCCATCTTCATTCCGGAGAAAGCATTCAAGCTGTATTCGTTCTGGACTACCTCGTGATTGAAGGGCATGCACGAGAAGTCGCAAGCGGCGCACCGCCTCGTGGGCTTCAACTGCAACTCATAGATGGCGCCGGACAGGTAGTCGGAGACACTCAAGTTGTTGAAAATCTTGGCTATCTACAACTGAAGGCAAAGCCCGGCGTTTTCCATTTGCGCATACGAGAGGGTCGCGGCCGCGAGATTTTCAAGATGGTTAGCGTAGGTAATGAAGGCTGGGATAGTCCGACAGTGGAAACTGTTGGCGATGAGATTTCTGTTATCAACTTTGAAGGGCTCACTCTGTACCCGCGGGTTGATCGACTGCCAGGAATGGAAAAAGAGGACGTACTGGCTGCTGTTGTCGATGTTAATGATGATGATGATGATGAAGGGAAGGGAGTCGTCGATGAAATCGTTTCCAAGTTTGTGTCTTTGCTCCTAATCTACCGTAATAGGTCTCATTTCTTGCAGGATTACGGACTTCTTCAAATCAAAGCCTGAAACCAAAGAGGTTGCAGTTGCTACCAATCAAACACAGCAAGCCGACATCAACATTTTCACAGTGGCGTCAGGTCTCCTTTACGAAGTAAGGAAGCTAAAGAATCACCGCCAAAGATGATTACACTGAAATCCTTTCAGAGGTTCAGCTCTATCATGGTTCTGAGCGTGCTCCGTAATACCAAGAGCAAAGTCAAGTTTTGGTTTATTGAAAATTTCCTTTCGCCATCTTTCCTTGTGAGAAAAGAAAGCATCCGGCTAGGCTAACACTGATGATTGTATAATTCAGGAATTTATTCCTCACTTCGCTGCTGAGTACGGCTTTGACTATGAACTCGTCACTTATAAGTGGCCTTCTTGGCTTCGTGCTCAAAAGGAAAAGCAACGTATCATATGGGCTTACAAGATCCTCTTCTTGGATGTGCTCTTCCCACTGGACCTCAAGAAAGTGATATTCGTTGACGCAGATCAGATTGTGCGTACGGACATGAAAGAGTTAGTTGACCTAGACCTTCACGGCGCACCATATGGTTATACACCCATGGGCGACGACAACACAGATATGGAAGGGTTCCGCTTCTGGAAGACAGGCTACTGGAAAGACTTTCTGCGAGGCAAACCCTATCACATTAGGTATGCCAGAGGCTTTTTTGGATGTGGATGAGGCTGACTGGATCTTAAAGCGCACTTTATGTGGTCGACCTTGTTCGGTTCCGACAAGTAAGTGGACTTTCAAGTGACCATTTTTCTTTGGCTTATCACATTATGGCTACAGATGGCAGCTGGTGTAAGTGTTGCTCATATCATATTCGTTCCCTCCATAACCTATTTTAGGATATTCTCCGCGGCCAATATCAACAACTATCGGCGGACCCGAACTCGCTCGCCAATCTTGACCAAGGTTTGTTTGCCAACTGTCGGTTCTGTATAAGGTGTCGCTCATCACAAGCACTCAGATCTTCCTAACAACCTACAATTCCAAGTACCCATTGTAAGTAACGGTAATGATGAACTCGGAGTAAGCTGATGGCTGGCTAGTTCTCTCTTCATGAAGATTGGCTCTGGGTAAGTCTTAATCATTCTCTTCCGATTCTGATTCTCACAGAATTGTTTTCCAGTGTGAAACCTGGTGTAAGCTGGTGGATAGAATTTTCTACCCTTTTTCTGGCTGACCCTTTGTTGCGCACTTAGGCAGCAAAGACCGTCTCCATCGCGCGAAGACCATCGACCTCTGTCAAAATCCGTTGACGGTAATGTCCATTCCCCGAATATAAACATCGATTCGGGCGATCTAACTGTATTGAGCACAGAAAGAACCGAAGCTAGCCAGAGCACGCGCGATTCCGGAATGGTCTGGCTATGACGCTGAGATCGCCGAATTCACTCGGAAGCTGGCGGCGCAGGGCAAGATCACCTCGTCATTGACCGGCGCTGACGTCAACGCCTTAGCTGGGGACGTAGGTGGCAGTGCCGTCGCTTCCCCGGAAGGTGCTAAAGACGAACGTGGAGAGGCCGAGCAAGTCGGCGTTCATGTCAAAGACGAGTTGTAGCTTTTAAAATGGGTAATGCTACCCCGACATGTCAGATCTGAAACGCGTGTAAGTTGAAATACGCTTGCTGAAATCGTATCCTTGCTTTGGCGTATGTTGCAAACTACGATCTAGAAACAATGAACATATGAATAAATCCATAGCTTCTGCTTTATCTTGAACGCCGAGTTGGCATGTACTCCTTCGTATACAACAGTATCATCTCGGTAACATCGGACAAATCCATGATAGGATTGAACCGCAAGACTCATTTACGACGCGATTGGATGCACTAAAGGCTCGGAGTAACATTATTGTCGGACAACCGTAACCACATCCAGATCATTCAGGCATGCAGTTAGTAGAGAAGCTCAGTCTGCTCACGCCATAGCTCACCTTATACTAGAGTCAGTACTGCGTTTGATAGCGTTCATTGCTCAACCTCAAGTAGGAGACATATAGCCGCGAGAAAAACTGGGCACTTCATTTTAGTCGTGAACTCGTATATCTATGCTTCCTGTAAAAGTACTTTGGGATATTCGCTGTTATGAAAACCAAAGTGAACTTGGCCGACGAGAACGGACAGCTCGGTAGTCTTGAGTCGAACCCATTCAAACAGTTGAGAGATGGGAGCCAACCGCCATTCCCTTGATTGGCTCAACCCTGTGGCGACAGAAAGAAGTATGGGTGTGATTGGTCACATTGAGCAAACGCGCGTAAGCCGAACCAATGAGGGCACGAAGGTGCTTTTAGCACGAACTCGTGATTGGGCGCTCAGGTCTAATAATGGAAATATGTCGTAAGTGATCAATTGTGCAGTGCTGGCTATATTTATTGAAAAGAACGGTTTTGATACGGAGCAAATGTCGACATAGATAAGCAGTGTATAATTAGCCGAATACGGCGGAGACAAAGCAACCGAATCCCAGGCTCATACTCAAGTAACACCCATCACTTATTGAAGTAGTATTTGTCCTTATCACCGCGCAAGGTGGCAGTCTACACAAGTTGTAATGGACACACTCTAATTACTGCCGACCATGATAAGAGTCGAAGAAAGACTATGATCGATGAACACCTCCAGCAATTAAAAGTCATTACCGTCGCACGTGAGTTCCGCTCTACGTTCGTAACAAGCTGCGCACCCACCCATAAAGAGACATATGCCCGTTATCGACGGAGCCCCGTCCCTCTGCGTCAGTTGGACCGACGAATCCCTCACTGCCCGTACCCCAGATTTTGAGTTGGAAGGGTCAGCCCCGCCAAGAAGAAGCGTCGGGCCCTAATCGCCTTCTAAGCGTTCCCCAGATTCTGCGCCCAGCGCTCGATGTGGTGCTTTGGTTAGAGTGCCCGCTTAATCGCCCACTACAGCGCATTTTAGAAATTTGGTCTTTGGGTGGGCGCAGAGGGTGGAAGTCGGCGCGCGTTGTGGCGCAGAAGTCGAGAAAGAGGAAGAGAGGGCCAAGCCCGCTAGCACGCGCAGAGGCGTTGATTACTGCCAAGACGGACTCGCGCGGATCAGCGAGAACGCCGAACCAACGGCGGTTGAGAGGTCGGAGCGTAGAGAAGCCGCGTGCGTAGAAGAATCCTCCTTCGGAAGTCACGAAAGAGTGAGCGTTCTTTTCTTCCCCCATGAGCAACGCACGAGCTGTAAGTAATTCTCAACGCTCTAACGCCAGTTGGACAACCGCGTAAAAGTAAAGTAAAAAAAAAAAAAAATGCAGCGTGTGCATGTCATCCCTCATCAGGAGCGAGGCGACTACTCTTCGGGCTTGTACGAATCGCCGATTTAGGCGGACATAACGCGGCCAATATCTACCCAAGCGGCTGAACCGCAGAGCGCGAGCGGAAGTGGGTGTGCATACCACGGGGACTCCTCGCGCTTAGCATGATAGATAGGGTTGTGCGTGCGGAGGGCTGAACGTGCGCCTGTGAGGGAGGAATGGTGAGCAGTGGGCTGTAGAGTGGCGAAGAAGGCGTGATAGGCCAAGCGTTGCGTGAGAATGGAGGAAGGGTAAGCAAGTGTGCGACCTGGGAAGTATAGGCGAGGAGCCATAAGCTCGACTGCTTCGTGCATGCGTGGCAGATCCCAGGTCGTGACACGGGCTGAGTGGCCTAAAGTAAGAAAAGAGGGATGACTCATAGTTTCGCTTGCTTGCACGAGATGGGGTGTTCGCAGTAGCCGAAGCCGGCGGCGTAAGGTGGCCTGCCGTGTCCCGGGGAAATGTGGCGGGCATGCGGTGGGAGGTGATAGCGGGTTATCGGGCTTTAAGCAGATCCAGGCTCTCAAGGCCTCTCCTTTGTTTCTCCGCGCACTTACGAACGGCGGAGGTTGAGAAAGTGTGAAAGGGAGGCTCGATGAGGATGATGATGTATGCGTTGTAAGCATGCGCGGTTTACGATTGGGAGAGTGATATGCGAAGCCCCCAGATACGTACCTCGAGGAAAGTGGGTTCGGATCGGACTTGGCCAATCCCTGCTCTTTGGGCGGGAGAGTCACCAGCCCATTCCACGATCGGAAGGAGCACAGCCAGCGAGATCTGATCCACAGAAGGAGGGAAAAAATATAGAGTTTGAATGGTAACGTTATAGTGCATTCAGCCGAAAGTCATGTTGCATGGCAGCAGGTGTTTGAAACGGTGCACAAAAATTGGGCTCGACCTATAGCGTATGCGAGCAGTTTCGTGGCGGTACCCGTGCAGAGAGCTGGCCACTTCGCAACAGAAAGGGTAGTTGATCCGAGAGGCGGGTGGCTGGGGGCGTGATGGCGACTCTGTGGGTGCAGTTGTTCGAGAACGGGCGAAAAGAACGAAGGTTTCCCATCCCAACCAAGGGGGATGGGTAAGTAGCAGGTCTCTCTCCAGAAGCACTCGCACGCGAGTTGCTGTACGCGACTGACTGAGGACGCTCTTCGCACTTGGGGGTTTTCAGAGGCTCAACACACGAAAGAGGAAAGAACAAAAAAGAGGCCTCCGTCGCGGAAGGGAGCGATATCGATAGCGCTCAGGAGCAGGCACAATCACACCATATGTGCGTGTGTGAGCGCTGTCCGCCAGACGCCCCAAGTCCAACAAAACGCGAGAGGGCGAATGGTGGGGGAGCTACCACCGATGTGCTGGGCTGGCAGCCGAGGGGGGGGGGGTGTTTGAATTGTGTGCCCATTTGCTGGCTGGCCGAGACTTGGTCTTCCTCCGGGGCCCGGGAACAAAGTCAGGCCCGGTTGATGCTGGGTTCTGAACTCCGTCGTGATGTCAGAAAACAGTCCTGGCCACTGCGGACGACAAAACGCTTGCGTCATAGAGTCGCTTATTGCGCAGATTGTGCGTGTGCGTGCGGGGAGGGTTTGGTCAGTTCCAGAGAGCGAGAAAGCGAAAGGAGATGGAGCGGCGGGCCACCGACGCAAGAGGGAAAACGGGAAGGCCTCTCAGAGTTGGGGATGATGCATATGACAATATTTGATGATCGAGTTGATAGATGAACAATGGGTCTCCAGAAGTCCCAAGTGGTGTCAATCGTATCGAACCGCATACAGGCACAAGAAACCGAGCCGGGAAATGCGTGCGCAGTGTGTGTGCGTAGAGCGTAAATGACGCTAACGTTCGACAGCGCGGAACGTATCTATCCGCGTTGACGCAGGAAATCTTACACAGGTTGGTGGCAACTTCGTATCGGCCGACGGAAAGACGGAACCATTTTCCTCCCATCCGGTACGTGAGCGCGCGGGACGCACTTGCCGGCGACTCGCCCACAAATTATTCCGGGGGGGGGGGAGAGAACAACGTGCTGATCAGCTTTCTGGGCGGGGTACGACCTGCCGTGCGCTCGGCAAGCCCACGAGACGAACGGCCGACATTCAACAAACCCCCTCGGATGCGTCGGCGCGGCTGTTCCGCTCTCCCGTTCCGCAGGGCCCCCAGGGCCACTCCCCCCCCAGTTGTGCGGCGCCTGAGTGGCTAAAAGAGCTCCTTGAGCGGCTCGCGCACGCCACTCGTGGCAACCTCTGGGGATGTGTGCTGCTCATGCGGTGCCTGAACGCTGGCGGGCTGGCTGACTGAGAAGGCGGAACGCGGCCACTAGAGCCGCGGCCGCTCGCCGCTCGCCCCTTCCCTCTGGCACATGTGCTAGCCCATGAGCACATTTCGCCTCTCGCTAGAGACCAAAAAATTTTCCTCCCCTTCGTGCCGTGACAAGAGATCTTTTTAGGCCATCAATTGCTGTTGTTATCACTTTTCTAGTATTTTTTCCCCCTTTCGCTGTTTCTGGTTTCAGAAACGGAAGTAATAGCACACTCCCTATTGCGCCGATCAACATCGCGCAGTGGCTTCCCATCGTGCAGCACACACCCTTGGCAGGCCGACCCACGCTTCTGCGAGGCTTCGACAACCATCAGAGGCATGCCTTTTGGCCATCCACTCTCGCCCCCCCTAAGTGGCCGTCGTTCGACTGCCCTTCTGTAGCCACTGGCGGCGACGGTTGCGACAGTATCGCAGGATCACGTACTGGGCGAACTGTCAAGCGAGCGAACACTGTAAACTCAATTCAGACGACTACAAGTGCGTTCATACGTGGGATCGCGCTCGAGCGCGTCCTCGACACTGGTTCTATTCCTGATACTTATTCGCCGGGTCCGGGCTTGGGCCAATGATGATCAGCCCGAAGGCATCGCGGTTGTGTAGTGGACTGGCTGATTGGCCTTCGTGGCATCATCATTTCGCAGGAGAGAAGCAGGCCGTCAGTTCTCCCGAAGGAAGCTCGAAGGCTCTAGGGGTAGTTCTTTTGGGGGGACTGTCTTTTTTTTTGTTTGTTTGTTCGAAAAAGAAAGTAGAGAAAAAAAAAAACTGGTTGTTGGGTGTGTCCATCGGCTACTGTGACGGTAACACAGCCTACAAAAATAGGCCAAACACTTTTCCCTCCTGGGGGAGGCCATCAACCACACCCTGCCGAGTGGGTGCCGGCATGAGGCGCTTAGAGGGTTTATTGCCAGACGCAGTGTGTGCGGAGTATGAATATACATTACAGCATTAATGTGATTAGCAAATCCAGAGAGGCATGAAGCGGAGGGACGAGCTAAAGTGCGGGACACGGCATTCATGGGGTCCAGCGGCCTCGGCATGTGCGTCGGGAATCGGAGAGGGTGGGTAACAGAGTTTTGGAGGAGTCGCCCGGGGAGGCGTGGGAAACGTTTTCGAAGGACGGGTGTTTGGTTTGGTGGCTTCGCCGGGTGGACCGGCAGATTATTTGGCCATGTTTATCGGGGGACCGCTAGCCGACGTTAAAAACATGAACGGCGTCGGTGGTTGAGGCACCCCCTCTCCTCTATCAACTCCTCGCCACCTGCGTCGTTGTTGGTTTGTGCTAAAGCCTCAACAACCTCCTTCTTCGCTTTCGGCGTCGACCACCCCCCCACCCTAGAGGGTAACCTCTCTCCTCTCCCAACCCGTCACTCTCGCGCACCGGACACCGTCACCACCCTCCCACCCCCTAAACCATGTCCGACCCCGTTGTCGAAAAAGTGCCTGGTCCTGCTCAGGACCAGCCCACCGCCGGCACCCCTCCTGCTGAAGAGAAGAAGAAGAGAGAATACAAGGACTTTGGCCATGAAGAGGAAGAAGCGACCCGTAAGTTGTGACGCGCTCTGCCGACGCGTCCTTTCGTCTGACGCGATTTTTTTCCCCTCCCTCCCCCTTTTTTTCCCCAGACGCCAAGGTCGACATGTCTCAGGTAAATGACACGGTTATCTTATCTTCCCTCGGCCGCGGCTGACACGGACTTTGCTCTTCAGATTGAGCTGAAGGCCGAGGACCTGTACGACAAGGAGAAGGTTGACCTCGAGACCATCGTCATCGACGACGTCTTCACCCTCCTCCAGTGCAGCGACCAGGGTCTCTCCGACGAAGAGGCGGCTCGCCGCCTTGGTATCTTCGGCCCCAACAAGCTCGAGAGCGAGGAGCAGAACCCCTTCCTCCAGGTGAGAACCGGATCGGAGTTTTTCCCACGCCTTCGACGTCACAATTTTTCATCAATTTCTGACCCCTTTTTTTCTTCTGTCAGTTCCTCGGCTTCATGTGGAACCCACTCTCATGGGTCATGGAGGCCGCCGCACTCGTCGCCATCGCCCTCTCCAACGGCGAGGGTCAGCCCCCGGATTGGTACGATTTCGTCGGTATCGTTCTCCTCCTCTTCATCAACTCGGCCATTGGTTTCTACGAGGAGCGCAACGCCGGTAACGCTGTCAAGGCTCTCATGGACTCGCTCGCCCCCAAGGCTAAGGTCAAGCGCGGTGGCTCGTGGCGCGAAATCGAATCTGCCGACCTCGTCCCCGGTGACATGGTTGCGTTCAAGATTGGTGACATCGTTCCCGCCGACTGCCGTCTCACTGAGGCCATCAACGTGTCCATCGACCAGGCCGCGCTCACTGGCGAGTCGCTTCCTCAGTCGAAGAAGCTTGGTGACCAGTGCTTCTCGTACGTGTCTATTTTTGGAATATCAGCGTTTGGCCCATGGCTGACCCGGGTCTGTTCTTTGCCTGTAGCGGTTCCACTTGCAAGCAGGGTGAAGCTGAGGGTGTCGTCATCTCCACTGGTGCCAACACTTTCTTCGGTCGCGCTGCCTCGCTCGTCGGCCAGGACGATGACACCACCGGTCACTTGCAGAAGATTCTCGCCCAAATCGGCTCGTTCTGCCTGATCGCCATCGGTATCTTCGTCGTCCTCGAAATCGTCGTCCTCTACCCCGCCTACCACTACAAGTACCGCCGCGGTCTCGACAACATCCTCGTGCTCTTGATCGGTGGTATCCCGATTGCCATGCCCACCGTGCTCTCGGTCACCCTCGCCGTCGGCGCTCAGCAACTCGCCAAGCACAAGGCTATCGTCACCCGTATCACCGCCATTGAGGAGCTTGCGGGTGTCACCATCCTTTGCTCTGACAAGACTGGTACGCTCACCACCAACAAGCTCACCATCGATCGCGGCACCCTTAAGACCTACGGCCCCTTCTCGACCGACGATGTCATCCTCCTCGCCGGTTACGCCTCCCGCACTGAGAACCAGGACGCCATCGACGCCGCCGTCATTGCCGCCATCGGTGAGGCTGGTCGCGCCCGCGCTGGTATTAAGATTCTCGACTTCAAGCCCTTCAACCCTGTCGACAAGCGCACTGAGGCCACCTACCTCGAGGAGTCGTCCGGCAAGCTCAAGCGTGTCACCAAGGGCATGACCGGTGTCATCATCGAGCTCTGCACTCGCAACAAGACCGACGAGCTCGAGAACCGCCTTGAGGCTGATGTCGAGGAATTCGCCACTCGTGGTCTCCGTGCTCTCGCTGTCGCGTACGAGGAGGTTGACGGCACCGATCCTGAGGCAGAGGGCAACGGCTTCGAACTCATCGGTCTCATGTCCATCTTCGATCCTCCCCGTGACGATACCAAGCAGACCATCGACGATGCCATCGCTCTCGGTGTCAAGGTCAAGATGGTTACCGGTGATCAGCTCGCTATCGCGAAGGAGACTGGCCGTCGTCTCGGCCTCGGCGACCACATGTACCCCGCTAAGGTGCTCAAGGAGGGTCCTCCCCCCGGCGGCAAGCATGCTTCGCTCGACGACATGATCATGGACGCGGACGGTTTCGCAGGTGTCTACCCCGAGCACAAGTACGAGATTGTCAAGCGCCTCCAGGGTCTCGGCCATCTTTGCGCCATGACTGGTGACGGTGCCAACGACGCTCCCGCTCTTTCCCGTGCCAACGTCGGTATCGCCGTCGAGGGTGCCACTGACGCTGCTCGCGGTGCGGCCGATATCGTGCTTACTGAGCCCGGTCTCTCCACCATCGTCCACGCCATCCGCGGTTCGCGTATCATCTTCCAGCGTATGCGTAACTACTCCATCTATGCTTGCGCCGTCACGATCCGTATTGTCGTCTGCTTCGCCATCCTCGCCTTCGCGTACAAGTTCGACTTCCCGCCGTTCATGGTTCTGATTATCGCCCTCCTCAACGACGGTACCATCATGACCCTCTCCGTCGATCGCGTGCTTCCTTCCAACACACCCGACTCATGGGACCTCGGCGAGATCTTCGCCTACGCCGTCGCTTACGGTCTCTGGCTCACTCTCTCGACCATCGCCCTCGTCATCATCATTCTCGAGACCAACTTCTTCGAGAACAAGTTTGGTGTCCAACTCGAGAAAGGCGTCAAGGATCCAAACGACCGTCAGCTCCACATGATCATCTACCTCCAGGTGGCCATCATCTCGCAGGCACTCATCTTCGTGACCCGTTCGCACAGCTTCTTCTTCATGGAGCGTCCTTCGTTCGCCCTCTTCGGCGCCTTCTGTGTCGCTCAGCTCGTTGCGTCCATCATTGCCGCCTACGGTGACTGGGGCTTCACTAAGATCCACTCGATCTCTGGTGGCTGGATTGGTATCGTCTGGGTTTGGGTATGTGCCTTTCATTCTTTTAACTGTGGACTTTTTCTGATCTCATTTTTTGCAGGACATCATCTGGTTCCTCCCTCTCGACCTCATCAAGTTCGCTATGCGTGCTACTGTCATCAAGTACATCCGTCAGCGTCACGAGCGCAAGCTCGCTGAGGAGGCTCAGGCCAAGGCGCAGGGTATCCCGATCACTCGCACCCAGTCGCGCGCTGCCTCCATCCACGAGTCGCTCTACTCCAACCGTGTTGGCTTCCTTCGTCGCGCTGCCCGCAAGGTCGGCTTCGGCAACAAGATCCGCATGCGCCCCGAGGAGCTCCAGCGTTTCAGCTCGATCCAGGCGCAACACACTGGTGCCACCCTCGCTCGCAACCCTTCGCGCCCTGCTGCATGAAGTTGAGGCGCTTGTACCCATCTCGGTGTCGGTTGCGTTGTGTTTCGGTGACAGTCTATCCTTTTGGCGAGGAACCCCCTCCCCATCATCCCTATCTTACATACTAGACTCCTCCCCTCCCTTACTCGCCCATGGCCCGCGCATGTTTGGTACGATTGTCATCGAAGCCTGCTCCGTATTCTTCATTAATATTCTGCTACCTCACACCGAGTTGGCGTCTCTTTTTTCCATGTCTTTTCATTCATATTATGATTCGTTAACGCCTGTGAAGACGTATACCAAATAATAAACACAAGCATTAGAAATATCAATATCGCGTGACTTGAGTGAACGAGCAACTATTTTATATTTTCATCAACAACGATTTGCCCTTTATCATAAAGTCGTTATCATATGTATATATTCTTTATGTAAAATATCGTTTATGTCGGAGCATCACTTGTTTACTCCATCGTAATCGTCTAACGATACACTTCTCTCACGCAGTCATCATGCAGTTCGGTCATCCGGGTTGAGCGCAGGCATTTATCCGTTCCCAGCGTGTAGCTTATGTATCCTCTTCGATGGCCGTTCGCACAGCATCCCTGGTCCTGGTGATTTACAAACCGCACAAACACTCGGGGCGGCAAACAGAGGGTAGCGCAATCAGTTGCCAATGTATTCTCAGGTGACTTTCCTTGGACGATGTGGGTCTCTCCGCCAAGTTAGCAGCTCTCTTTAAGCTCGACCAATTGGGACGACTTGATGGGGGGGGGGATTACCAGTGAGTTGGCCGTCAAAACTGAACGGCTTCTCTTTTCAACGAGCTCTCCCTGAGAGAGCGCGTTGCATCCTAAAGCTCAGTACTGCTGGTTCCTGTCAGCCTGTAGCTGTACTGCTCGAACTTGGGCACTCATCGGAAAAGACGCAGCCTCGTCGGAGGAGTTCAACAGTTGGCACCGACATATCCTGTCGTCCCTCTTCCCTCCGTGGGCGGTCAAATTCGATGAGGGTTGCTTTGATCCGATATCGTATCGGTACGTTGGAAGTTGTTGGCCCGTGTAAGAACCGATTCGACGTTTGGGGCGGGCGTCGTTCACACAGGCGCGTGCGTCGAGGTCTTCTCGTCTGTTCGTGGGAGAAAGGGCCTCCCCATCACCCGTCGCAATGGAGACGCACAGTATGACATATGCCAGGGTGTGTTCGCTAGCCCTAGCAAAGCCGAGCCCCGCTAAACTCATTTTATGGGTTGTTCACTAAAAAGTGAATTTGATTCGGTTTGTACCTGCTTTAATAGGTAGGAGTCAAATTCTATCTCACGATGTCGACTCGCAATTTGTCTCCTGCTCTATGCAGTACGAGACAACCAACCTCACCCAGGGCAGATGGTTTGGGACCCGGATTAGATGTTGGGAGACCCTACAGCATGGCTCTCCATCGTTTCTCTCTTGACTGCCCATGTGCTGCTACCACGCGTTAGCTCGTTTCTCTCGGCGGCTCGCGCCTGTCTGCCATGTTTGCATCAGGGATAAGCATTTACCCTCTTAGAGCGCGGAGGTTGAGCGAACCCCAGTGATCACGGCACGTGCGGAGTGTCTCGCTGATAAAAAAGTATGTCGTAAAAGACAGCGCTAAAAGTCTCGAAGCTAAGGAGTACTGTTTGAGGTTATTGGGCCGCTTGGCGAATTACGGAACAGAAAGGTACCGAGGGGAATGGCCGTCTTTGCTTTGGACATGCGTGTGATGCCAGAAGATATGATCCCGACCTCCCCCAGGGGTCCTATATGCTTCCAGTACTAGAACAGTGCCTCTCCCCTCCCCCTGCTTTTTTCGTTCGCACATGAAGAGATAGTCGTCGCCGTCCCACGACGTCTCATGCATCGCCCTCAACCATGGGGACTCGTCTTGGCTATCCGGCACTCGCCTCTTGAAGATGACCTCGTCGACCCTCGGGACACCCTTCCAGAGCTCATCGTCTGGTCCATATTCAACATCACCGGCACAGTCACAATGGGACTCGTCCTCGTCTCGAGCTTGTGCATCCCACACCTCCGACGGGTGCCCTTGCTTCTCAACCTGGAGTTTATCCTCTTCTACTCTTGCACGACCGGATCGATTCTCACCTGGACGGGCCACGCACTGGACAAAGCTCCGCCGAGCGGGCTCTGCGTTTTCAACGCGGTGGCGACTTTGTCCAACCCCCCGGCGGCGGGGTTTGCCGCCTTTGGTCTCGTCATTCATGTGCGTTCGACGGCACAGGTCCATTTCAAACATTTACTTACCATGGCCCCCTCCTAGCTGTGGTCGCAAGCCATGCTGTCCAATTACCCAGGCAGTCGGTTTTTGCATTATGTGAAGTTTTCACTACCAGTGAGTCCCAACCTACTACCCAACATCTCTCAAAGATACTTACGTGATTCGAGTGGTTTCTCCTTCCTTATATTACCTCTATACCGTTATTCATCGCCAGTCTTGTGGTGCGCCCCCGCCAGATTGTGTCCCAAAACAAAAGCCTGATTTCACTTTTCAGCACGCCATCAAAGATCCCTCTGCCGTACATCGCACTTCTTTCAACTGCTCTTTCAACAAAAGTCCGATGTAAGCCCATTCTAAGGCGATGATAGTTCGACCGCTCACAGTCCGGCAAAGCCACGCAGCTGGAACGTTGCTGGCCGCTCTTAGCACCTTCCTCGTGCTCGTCTTCACCGTTTGGACCACCTGCATCATCGCGAGGGCACGGTGGAGGACGCGGCAGACTCGGACGAGGACGGGAAGAACCTACTACCGCCTGCTGGTTCGCGTCCTCTGCTTCGGAGTCTGTGTCTCTGCCGCGTTCGTCTGTGGGACCGTCCAGTTGGTCCTCGGGTTCTCGGATGGTGAGCCACAGCGTCCAGGATTCATCTTCAGTTCTCACACTCACGGGGGGGGGGTTGTTTAGTTTGGCCTGATTTAGTCGTTGCTTGGGTGTTTGGGTTCGCGTCGTTCATATTCGGTTCGCAGAAGGTAAGGGTGTCAAGTACAGAAACTGTCAAAGGTCCAATCGTATTCACCTTGTGCCGCAGGACGTGCTTCGCTTGTTGCTCTGTTGCAGTCAACGAAAGCAAACCTTCGGCTCCAGTCTGGAGAACTCACAACCACCGCATACACTTGATATTGTTGGGCTTGATGAGTTCTCATGCAACGACGATGTCGCTGTTGTTGTAGATAGCAACGGCGTCGACCTGTCACCAAAAGCTTCAGTGGTACTGGACAATCACTTGAAGAACGACGCCGCTGACCTCGAACAAGTCTGGCACACGAAGCTCGATAATTAACGCACGCGATGTATTACATTAACCATGATTAAATTTCGATGTATTTTTTGTAAGTTTGAATCCAGTATTCGGACAGTTATCTTATTGACCTTGTAACGGGGTTGGCCTCTGAAGCCAATAAAAACAAAAGGTAAAGGGAATCAATATCGATGAAGATGTTTGGGGCGAGCGTGAGGCTTGAAGGCAGGCATGACCTAGTCGTCACCGCATCACAGAGTGATGAGATTGAGCGATACATAGAAATGATACAAAGAAAGCGCAACAATCCAAGTTAGTCACACCAACTTCAAGTTGCTATAGGCCATGTAAGATGATAGATTAGCAGCGTCCCAAACATAAGATGGTGCAGAAAGTAACTATGCTGCTTAGATGTCATGATAAATAACTGTAGTTGTCAATGAAACTGTTGATAACTTATTCCTCGTCGTCCTCGTCGTCACTCCCCATAACAGAATCTTCGGGCTCTTCGTCACTGCTCAAAAGGTCATCGATCTCGGCGTCGAGTCGGGCTTCCTCCTCTTGTGCCGCCCTATTACAAACTAAAGTTAGCGTAAAACCAATGAGACAAAAATCAACACTTGCCTAGACTGTTTCTTCTTGGATGGTGAGGGTCGAGGCGTTGGTTGTTCGGCCTCCTCTTCGTCGTCATCATCATCCTCTTCTTCTTCGTCGCCATCATCGTTCTCACCATCACCATCACCATCCTCTTCTTGTTCTTCCTCTTCCCCTTCTGATGATTCTGCCGAAACCTCAACAATCGATTTTCTGTTTGCACTAAAAATGGTCCATTCAGAACCAACGAGAGACATAGAAGTTACGATGAGCTACTCACGCGGCGCGTTTGGGCACATTTCGTGGCGCAGGCGTAGGCGAACCGCCATGTACGGTGCTATTGTCATCATCATCGTCGCTTTCAGATGAAAGTTTTCTGCGCCTGTACAAAAATGTTAGTTGCAAGTTTGCTGGTTATGACTACACTCTTACTTGTTGCCCTTCTTAACTGCGGCACGACGCCTGTTGGGTTGCGGTGTTCCAGCATCACTAACACCAACGCTGTCGGACCGTCTACAAGTTCCACAGCAGACAGATCAACCAACTTATCAAACTCATGAAACCAAATAGGTTGACTAACCGCTTCCGCGATGCTCGCTTTTTAGGGTCCGGCTTCTCCGCCTCATCTTCGCCCTCAGGGATGATATCGTCAAGGAACTCGAAGAGCTCTTTAAGCTCCTCAAGTTTCCTGAATTCTTCTTCGTCGAAGCCCTCGAGCTGTTGTTCGTATTTTTTAGAGATAAGGGCGTCGAATTTGTTCAGGGCGTTTCTTGACGTTGGATCGCGGAGTGGTCGACGCTACAAACTGATTAAGCACATGCGGGTTCGGCTGGATGTCACGAATACCTACAGAAATCACGTTTTGGACGAGCAGTTTGAGCGTACGTGCCTTGTCTTCATCAACCGTATCAGACAATGTGAGTTTGCCCAACATAGAGCAGAGCGCCTTTTTGTCATCCTCTGTAGTAGTCAAATTAGGGATGTTTCATAGGCAAGGATAGGCGGGATGACTTACTATCGAAATTCTCGTTAAACAACGCTCTCACAACGCTGTTCGCGAGGTCAAAATGGACCATGTCATCTCCTCCATGCTGATCTACAACACTGTAGAGTGTTATCGTTGGGAAAAGGATGTACTCGCAATTGGTACTCACATGACCTTGCTAGGATCTGTCCAGTCCACGAACATCATTGCGATCTGTGCTGTTGTAACGGTGGTCTGATCCTCATCCATCTCCCTGAACGCGTCAACAAGTAGCTCAAATGTTGGAACAAACAACTATTGCGTGTCAGGCTTTGTTATAGTAATAAAATCAATCTAATTACCTGCTGTATGCGTCTTTGATTCTTGGCAGACGAGTAGCAATAAACCGGGAAGAAATAGGATAGACATTGTCGGAGCTCTTGATTATCCACCGTATCGGGAGAAACAAACTTGACGATGAGGCTGGTGATCACCTGCAATTCATTGTCAACTTAAAGAAAAAGATTGGGATGTTATTAGAGGGCGAACTCGATCATCGACAAACATCCCCGAAAGCACTAGCTTGGACAAGCCCACGCAAATGAGCGCTTGTACATTGTCCGATTCATCAGAATCCAGGACGCGGAGCAAAAAGTCGATTATTTGGTCCTGAGATAGCATATGTTTTAGCGAAAAGATACATTGAATATTCCGACAACTCACTGATTTTGTTCCTTGTGTTAGGAACTCGCCTTCGTGAACCATAAACATGTCGAAGATTATTTGTAATACCCGAATCTTCAAGGCTTCTGGAGATGCTTGGAGTTGGCTGAAGAACAAAGGGAAAGAGGAGACTGCCATTCGCTTTAAATATGTTATTGTCAGTCCAGTGCTGATCGTGGAAGTGGGCGACTTACCCTTGCAATCAGACAACAGAGCCCAAGAGCGATGAGACCTTTCTCCCGGAAAACCATCTCTTTCCTCTTCACTGAAGGGAGAATTAGTTCACGAAGCACACCTTCCAATGTGGAATTTTCTTCAAAGGTCTGTGGAGGAGCAGTCAACAGAAAAGGTTGAATACGACTTCAAAACGTTACGCACCCCATTCACACGTTCCAGCATGCCGATACATAATGATAAGCATCGGATGTCCATCGCATCCTGCCGCGCTTTTTCCTCAGGGCTCTGCTCATTTGGATTGCGTATAGCTTTCGCAATTCGCGCTGTCGCAGGTTCATCTCCTGCAAATGTTTGATCCTCATTCACTCCACTTGAAAGATCCACAGCTGCAACCTAAATGGAAGATAAAAAATAAATATGAATAATTTAGGTAAAAAAAAAAGATGTTACAGGGAGGGGTTGCCTACCCCCGCATCATCGGCTGTGTCAGGATCGCGCAACTCATGCACTACTTCCACTACAAGACGAATAAGGTCTCGCTCGTTAGGAGACAGAACACGCAAGACGTCTAAGCAACGCGGCATGAGGGCATCTGGGAGAGCCTCTTGCGAGATCATATCTCCTACAGCAGGAGTTAGGGCAGAACATGAAACCAGGCAAAAGGAGTACTCACGGACGAGCTGGAACATCTTCCTCCTACCGATCTCATCTCCATAGTCCAGCTTCACTGCAAGGCGAAGCATCTCACTTAAAACGAATTCTTGTTCAATGCGTGCTTCATCCGCCTCAATGTCAGCTCGCTCAGGCGCTTCCTCGTCATCCTCTTCGTCATCCTCTGTCTCGGCAATCCTTCTTCGACGTTCAACTCTGGCCTGAATCAGCTGCAGCATTCGATTGTAGGTGGATTGAATGCGGAAGGCGAGTGCGGTAACGACAGGAAGTGCCGATTCAAGCCTGTTTTCATCTTTGATAGAGATGGCGTGTTGCACGAAGACCCGAACTAGGAAAGCCTGCTCTCCGCCCAGTGCCTGATCCCAAAACGAATCTGTAACGGGTTAGTAAGTGTCGAGACAAGGAAAACCTAATCCCGCTCACCGCCAAAAGTGAGGGCGTCGAACAATTCTGGCCGCGTTGTGAAGATGCTAGCAAGTGCATCCTCCGCAACAGTACCTTCGGAGAGATCGAACATTCCTAAGAATGTGATAAGCCCTTTCATCACATCGAATTTACTCTCGTTCTCTTCCTCCTCCTCTACAGATGCGGCAGCATCGACCCATGAGCCTAATAACCTGCCCGCCGCAGCCCTGACAGCGGGCTCGCGGTCTCCAAGTCCATTTCGCACAATGAGTTCTCGTTGAGAAATGCTCAGTGCTCGCGGGTGAGTGGGACTGGTTGGCGCGTCGGTTTGCATGGCATTCTTGACGTCAAGCACGACAGCATAAACGAGTCGCCTCACGGCGGTGTCGGTATCTCTAGTCCGTGCTAGTAGCGCAGGGAGAACCTCCTTTGAAATGGGAATGTTCACAAGTGCCGCTCGGCGAACCTCTCTGCAAATCTGTTTTAAGCTCTCTATATATCGAGAGGACACAAAAGTAAAAGGTGACATACGCTGCACTGTCCGACTCTAGCACCTCAAGTAAGATTTCTGTTGCCGTCTGTTCTCCATCTTCGACATCAGTTGGATCCTCTGAGCCGCAGAGTTTTGAAAGGGCAATAACGGCTTGTATCCTCACAGGAGGCTCTTTGTCAGTTATCCGTTCGAGGAGGTTAGCACGGAGAGCTGTATAAACTTCCTCACTGGAGGTAACACTCAGCAAGTCAGTTGAGAGGAAACATTCGAGCGACGCACTCAATTTCGCCAAGATGCGAAACCATCTCCGCCACAAGATAAACGGAGCGGAAGCGGACAGCCTTGTCTTTTGCAACAAAGCCACGAAGGAGATATTTCAATAATCGGGCCACGAAGCGGGAAGCAAAGGTATCCTCATCCTCATCATGTTCTTCTTCGGTAGCTATGTGAAACTTTCATTAGATTCTCTGTTAGACCACGTTGGATAATCGTACTATGAGCGTACCCTTTTCGTTGATGAATTTGACATAGCCGCCGATGAACTTGACGATCCTATCGGCCACAGTTGTTCCTTTCTTTAGGGGCAATACCCGTGCCAGCATATCCAAAATCGTATCCTCAAATTCACGCTCTCCGACGAGCTTCATGCTTTTCCCATTGTTGACTTGTTCGATACGCGTCGCCGCGTGTGCGTGGGCCTTATGCAACGCGACAAAGTTCTTTTGGTGGTTTGCAGTTGAAGTCTGAGCTTGTTCAAAGACGCGAGGTATCAGAGTTGAAAGGGCCTCGTGTTCTACTCGCTGGGAAGTCTTCCCAGGCATCTTAAGATATTATATAGGAGCAAGGCGAGTAGTGGTGTGGAGAGGGTACAGAAGCTTAGCTTCACGACGCGGCGCGTCTGAAGGAAGGGACGTGCTTAAAGTCACGTGGATACGAGACCAACTTCTTTTCGTTTACGTAAGCACTGGGAACTATGGTCTTGTAATTTAGTCGTGATGAGAAGCAAGAGTAACAGCAGGAGACAATGTATTCATCTTATTCTATAAGTTTGTCCTACAATATGAAAACAAGCATTTAACAATAGTGCTCATGTCTACACATGATAATCTTACACATATCCCAACGGATGAATGAAGATGTGAGCAAAAGGATGAGCAAAGCCCGCGTCAATCAATCCGGCAAACAAGAAAGCATGCACAGCAAGCAAGTTGTAAATTGAAGATGAGAAGAGTAGGTTCAGAAAAGAGATAAAACAGAACAAGAGTGCCAGCCCTACAACTCATTCAAATTGGTTCTACACATTGGACACGTCCGACTGCGCACGAGCCAATTCGCCAGACAGCGTTTATGGAAACTGGATTGGCGTTGTCGTCAGGCTCATCATCCATGCTCAAGACGTGTTTACTCACCCATGTCGACATGGCCCCAAAGCACCCCAGTCGCCCTCGCGGAATTGACTCAAGCAGATACCACACTTGTCTACACCAACGCCAACTAGTGACAGCTTCAGCTTTGTGATGCCATCCTTTGTCACCCGCCGACGTTGGACTTCGACCTTGCCAACAAACGAGGAACGGTCGACGAGCGCTGCTGCCGAGGGGTCGACCCCCGCATCAGCGTCGACATTTCTACGCGAACGGCGCGAAGGCGTAGCTGTGGAAGTACTCGCGGCTGCTTGTGACGATGAAGAGGCCTTGAATGCAATCAGCATCAACTTCATATACTTAAAGTCAGATGTCGTACCTGAGGCGGTCTCCTCGAACCGCGGGTCTGCATTGGAGAAGGTGGCCCCCCTGAGTTCGTCGACACAGTCGATGTACTTTCCTGCATTGATAGCGGAGACGGCCGATGCGGATGGCGCATCGAAGGATTGGGGCCCATCGCAGTCTGTGACTCTCGCCTAATACGCGCAGTCACCTGCGGGACGCCTGGCATGACCTGTGAGGCTGATGGAGCTGTCGTCGGGACAATTCCTCGGGGCTGACGTTCCGGAATGGGAGGAACATGAGGCTGATGCCTCACCGCAGGCTGCAGGTTCTGCGACTCGCGCCTCAAGCGTGGAGGAGCCTGCTGCACTGGGCTCCTCGATCCCCCGCTGGCCTGTGCGTTTGCAACAGCCGCAGCAAAACTCATGCTTTCGCCACCCACAAACGACACGGGTCGCTGCCGTGCCGCAGCCATAGAAGGGGTCTGCGACTCCCGGCGCATTCGCGGCATAGTTTGCGGTTCCGTTGGCCATGGCGTCTGAGCGGGGTGGGAAATTGTTCGCACCGGTTGAATGGGAATAGTCGGCCTCGTTGGTGTCCGGTCGCCTTCAAGGCGGGCCAAGGGCACCGAGCGGTTCGTTGGCGTCACAGGCGAGTTCAAAGCAGAGGCGAACGATGAAGTATTAGGCGAATCTGGAGAGCTGGTACTCGCGCTTGACGTCGACATAGCTGCTGCAACAGCCGGCGCAGAAGCGTTGTAACCGCCCTTCTCCGGGAATGTAGCAGTCCCGGAGCGTCCTGGTTCATACGATGGCGGAGGTGCGGCGGCCGCTGCCGCATACGACCTCTGCGGAGGAGCCGGCAGCGGGCGCGAGGCGTACGTGCGTCCGGGTGTGTCGAGCTCGCTTTCACTCGCTTCTGCAGGCTCTTGAGATGTAGGGAATGGAGTGGGTGTCTGCCCCGACAAAGCAGTGTGATACACGGGTGAGGCGGGTCGTTCAACAGGCGCGCTGGGCGTATTGGACTGAGGGAGCTGCTCGTTGATGGCAGTGTAATACACCGGAGACTCAGCCCTTGATTCGGGCTCTTCATCAGGCTGGGTTTGAGGAGAAGTAGGTGAAATAGGCATGACCACTGGGGCGGTAACGTTCGGTGGGACGGTCGGAGGAATGCTGAAAGGCACAGCAGCAACTGGCTGCCCAGAAGCTCCAGCCACTGGTACCTGCATCTGGACTCCAGAGCCATGTAAATAAGGAGCGTACGGATACTGTGCGCCGGGTGGGATCGCGAACATAGAGTAAGGGAATGATGTGCCGGGTGGCATAGATTGTTCCCATGCACCAGGCATAAATGTACCTTCTGGTGTAGCTGTTGGTGTAGACGTAGCGGGGATATATGCAAGGCCATAGGGGCTGGGGATCATGATCCCCGCCGGGAAGAAAGGCATCGCAGGCACGGGAGGTGGATTTCCTGGCGCAACTCGCGGACTCGAGGGCACAGCGACAGTCACAGTACTCGCGGCGGCGCTCTGCAGGTTGTAGAGACCCTGCCAGCCATTCAGCGAGATGAACGAGCCGACGTCGTCCCCTGGCTGGGGCAGGTTTGTCGGAGTCAGAGGCGTACTTGGCTCTGCATAGCTCACATAACGCGGCGGCGGCGGGCCCATTATGGACATCCTGTTCTCTGGAGGAGCAGAAACAGCGTGCGGATCGCGTTCTGCTGCAGCCCGCGCATCGGCAGCAGCCTGCTCGGCGGCAATCATGGCGGCTTTTCCGAGACCCCGCCGAGAGCGGCGAGGCGGAGGCGGCGGGGGTGTGCGTCGTTTCCGTTCCTCGAGGGCGGGAGCTGGAGGTTGATACGCGCCCAAGGGAGAAGGAAGCGGGCTCTCGCGGTCGGGACTGTCTTCTTCCGGGTTCTCGCTGTCGGGGCTCTGGTCGGGACTGGAGGCGGACGTCGTCGGCGAAGGCGGTATGGCTGGGGCCATACGAGAGGATATAGACGGAGGGGGGGGTGGTGCGCGGCGACCTCCGCCTGCGAGGGTGTGTTGTGAGGGCGACGTGAGCTGGAAGGTGGACATGCTGTTCTGGTGTCGCAGGGAAGAGGGAGCAACAGAGACGCTCGACTTGGCCCAATCTGGTTTATAGACATAAGGCATTTCCTGGTCGAGCTCTACCGGTGTAGGAGGTTCGTTTTCCACTATTTCCCAAGAGTCGAACGACTCTGGAGGAGAAGAATTCGCGCGCTCTCGTTGCTTTCCCTTCAAGATCGAGCGAGGGAGTGAGGTATCGCGTGATGGGAGTTTGACAGACTGAGCGGTTGGCGATCGTGGCGGCCACGCGACAGATTTTGTAGGCGACGAATTCACGCTCGTCCTTACTGGCGTGCTGGGTGGAGATGGTATCTTCAAGTTGAGCCGGGACGTAGAAGGAGAGCTGTGCAGCTGTGCCCGGGCGGAATCGGGTGACCGAGAACGGATGAAGTTGAGCCTCTGCGAGGAGGAACCGAAGGAGCCGAGCCTCAGCTTGCTTGGGAACGAGCGGGGAGACGTTGGTTTTCCAGGCGTGGTACGTGTAGGTGACGAGCCACGTGGGCTGGCAGGAAACGGTGGAGAGGCGAGGCTGCTGTTATCCTCACTCGCCCTCTGCCGCCTGAACTCGCGCTCGACCCGCTCGCTCAGACCATATCCTGCCTCCTTATCGTTGTCCCAGAACGTCTTCGAGGCGCGCCAATTAATAAACTCGATATCTTCATCAGAGTCAGATGAGCGCACGCTCTCGACCACCGATGCGGCGGACGACAGTGGGGGAGACAGGGGTGGGTCGCTGTTAGCGGAGGTGGGGGTTGTGACTTCGGTCACAGAGTCGTTTTCGTGCTCTGGGATATGGTAGTTGATACAGACAGTGCCCGGCGTGACGGTTTCTTGGGAAATCGTGCGAGATGCGTCAGCCGCGGTGAAGTAATCTACGTTCGCCCCCCTTGGAGGCTGTTGTGGATTGGTAGGATGGGAACCTGCGCGGTAGGATTTTTGGGTGAGAGGTGTACGTGAGTATCAGAGGCCGTACATACCTGAAGAGCCAAGGTGCATCGCGGGGTCTGTGCGAAGATGAACGTCGCGGTTCAACGCCGTTGTCAACTCGTTGTAAGCTTGGGCGAGTGGCGACTCTACAGTGCATGGCGTGGCGTCAGTTTCACATGTGTCGCTCCAGACTGGTCTACGAGGACGCACGAGAGGACTTTCCGGACCCTCTGACTTTGAACGACAGCTTTCTGAGGCTGATCGAAGAAGACCGTTCTGCTAACGGTGACGCCGGCTTGCTCTTCAAGATACCGGCTCGTGCGGGGCTCTCACCCAACGGCGAGGGTGTTTTGCTCGAGGGCATACTCGTGGGACGTTGCTTGGTGCCTCCCATGGGCGCTTGAGTCAGCGCTCCCTGAGCCGCTGCGACCTGCTTGTCTGACTGGGTTTCCTTTCGCATTCGACCGACGTTGACAGGCGGTATGAGTGTGGTCCGACTAAACTGTTGTATCAAATGTGCGAGACACGTCCCCTCATGAGGTTGAGGACTTTCGCGGCTGTCGGGGTAGTTGATGAAGTACGTTTGGGGAGGAAGCGAGGAGTGTGTGCGACGACAAGGGAATGCTGAGAACACGCACCGACCATACCCGCCCCGCCTCCCGGCTGCTCACAAAAGCAGAAATTACATAAAATGTAATTCGCCCTGTGCAACGTGGCCGCCGTGCCTATTCTCTTCCATTCATAGCAGAATAACACTGACATGATAGTGGAGTAAGACCGGGTTCTTCATACTAATCGATGTACCAAGAAGGCCATAATCGGAATAAGATTTTGTAACGGCAGACTCGAGTTTGAAGCCGACCCTGGCGCATGGCATTTAGCCTTCATGATCACTCGTAGAGTCCACACTCATCCGCTTCTCGCCACTGAATTTTTTTTTCACATCCATCGATTTTACAGGTTACATGAACAGGGCTCATTGAGAGAGAGAGCCTATGTGCCAAAATTTAACTTTCAGGATACAAATAGTTCATCAATACATATCTAAACTTAATGTCCAAATGCTTCAAACTATGGGACCGTAATCTCGCTCAATGGCACACCCACGTCGACGTGCTGCCACTTGGTAAACTCATCCATGAATCGTGCCCACCGCTTATCGTGCCACTCTGTCACCTTTGCCCAATGCTCAGCGTCGCCCGTCCGCTTCAAGAAGGTCAAAACAGCCGCGATCTGCAAGTCGATAAAGCTGATCGTCTCGCCCATGAAGAACGGCCCGGCCTCCACATCGATCCACTTCGCCGTGTCGCCTAGCACAGTCTGGAGTTGGTCCCAGCGCGCCTCCGTCACAGGGCCAGGCAGGCAGTCGTCCTCGAGGGTCTTGCCGCCGAACCAGGGCGGGTGAGTGCGGCGGTAGTATTCCTCGCCGCGTGGGCCGAGTTGGGTGGCGATGCTCGGGAACAAGTTGGGCAGGATCGACTTGACGAAGCTGAAGAAGAAGGTGTTGGCGAGCGCGCCCTGAACGCCGGCGGCGTGTTCGGGCACGATGCGAGGTCCGTACGACGGGTAGGTCGCATCGAGGTATCTCGCGATGGCAAGCGACTCGGACACAGCCGTCTTCGTCTTGAGGTCATAAATCATCGGCAAAGTGTACATTGGTTCACCTGCAGGCGTCTTCGTAGTTGGAGCAGCGCCGATTTTCTTGGCTGTTTCAGCGATATCAGGGTGCTCCACCCAGACAGTCTTGTATGGGATACCCTTGATGTTCAATGTGTACCTGTAGTAGGCAAGTAAGCGATCACCGTTACTAAACAATATGGAAGTATATACCTCGCCTTCCATGTGTTAAGATTCCACGCCTTCTCTTGTTGGGGGAGTTTGGGACGGGGAATGTCGTAGAGGAGGATGATTGGCTCTTGCTCAGTGTGAGACATTGCAGTAGGTATTGAGTCGATAAGCGTCAAGGAAGAAAAGACTTGAAGATGAGATGAGTAAATGCCGATCTGAGTCGACACAAACCATATTTTATACGCAGAAAGATATGTCCTCTCTTAGGCTCGAGATGAGGGAACCGGTTCGAATTCGGAATGATGACTAAAGCCAGTTAAACTTAGTAGTTGGTGATAGTCTTTGGCAAGCCTATTGGAAAGGATCAGTGCCGCCAGTCTTTCGGAAAGCTGACGAAAAGACGGAGTTAAGAGGTATCAATGATTAAGGCGCAGTATCATGGTTCAATTCTAACGATTGCTAAACCTCAAGTGTACCAAGTGATGATTATCAAGAGAAGTTGTTCTTGGGTCACATGCTTGGCAAGCACTGGACAGCGAAGTAGTGAGACCAGCGTACTTAGTCATCTTATGTCGCAATAAAGGCCCCATCGATTCGTCGGGTCACAGAAATGTATCAGAGGCACGGAAATTAGAAAGGGTGAAGACTGTTGTGGATCTTCCCATCGGCAAAAACGCTTTAAAATCAATTACAGGATGTGCTATATTTACCGGTCTCATGTTCACCCGGAGCTTATGCAAAATTCACATCACCGGACTTAAGTATCAGCATATGTCCGCTTGCAGACTTACCCACGAGCATTCGAAGTCCAAGCTTCAAAAGTGCCTACATGCGCGTTGTAATATGTCACGCCTCTGTGCTTTGCGTGTATAAAGCTGAGAAGAAGATATATTGTGGATAATTTTTAGAACACGTGGAAGACGTTACTACTGATATCAGATGTACTTGAAGTGCGACCTTCAGGCAAAAATAATTGCGGTACCGATCACGCCACTCTCTCAACTGCTTTGGGTTGATACCTACAAGGATTGTAGTTTAGAAGGGCTGGAGCAAGTTGAGGAAATGCTACGCACAATTCTTCCAAAAACTTGACTTCGTCTTCTGTGAGAGTGTAGCCGGGAATGATAGCCTCTTCTAAT